>JADRCD010035903.1:0-16931 GCA_019843815.1 Montemys delectorum
TCAGAAATCTGCCTGCCTCTGCCTCCCAAGTGCTGGGATTAAAGGTGAGTACTACCACTGCCCAGCTCAAACTAAACAATTTTAATTGGTGGGAATATCTCAGTGGAAAAGCATTTATTTGTCTAGCATGTGCAAGGCAGTAGGCTCAATCTCTAGCATCACAAACAAAAATTGCTGAGTACATACAAAAGGGCATGTAGCACTGTAGAAACTGGAGATTTGGACATGTTTTCTTCTCTCAGAGTTCATAGCAGATACTGAGGAAAAGAAAATGAATATACAACAATGACAAAATTTGCCAATGTTGTTACAATGTTTAAATTAACATTTTACCCCTTCTAGATAGGTGTTAGGAGCCATGCTACCTGAGTTGTGTGCCACTTAGAAGAGTGCAAGAAAACAGAACATTAAGGGAAGAGAACAGGATGTACAGACAATTAGAGTGAAAGAGATTATCTGAGTTGTTTCGCATGGGCAAGGGGGTCTTTCAGGCTGTCAAATGACAAAACTGTGACTATGCTTCAAAACTGACAAAAATCTGATAGATTCATGGCCAGATTTTTTGATAACCACTTGGGGTCTTTTAATTGGAAAGTAATCGAAAAGAGTAACTACAGAGAACAGCATGACATCTTAGAAGAAAATACCTTAAGCAGGGCCACATTACTCCTTCCCATTTTACAATTTTGAAATCTCTCCAAAAATTAATAGTAAATTAAATAACTTTAGGAGGTGCATACTACAAAAATATATACTAATATGTGAAGAAAACACAAAGTCTGACGTTTCTGTTAGGGCCTCAGAGAAATGTGTACTCCAGCGCCCTCTGCTGAATTCTTATGTCTATTTTCCTAAATTCTTGTGACGCAGTTTCGGATTCAAACCTAAAATGTCAAGGACCCTGCACCACAGACATAACAGGGTCGCTGGACCATCAAGGGGATTGGCCAAGACCTTAACGTCTGGCTTGGGTTGTCGGTCCACTGGAACGTAAGCTCATGTTTTTGGAAAATCAGATGTCTGTACGCATTAAGAATAAAGCTGTTGTCGTTTCAGAGCAGCAGTCCAGCAGGTGGAGATAAAGGGTAACAAGAGGGCCTCAGCTTCTCCGATATTTCTAGAACTGGACTGCTTTAAGGACTGTGTGACAGTTTTCAATGATGGAATTAATCTTTGGAGCTATTTCTTTTATTATTATTTTTGTCGGAGTTTCTAGAATAACCCACACTGCAAGGATTTTAGGCAGTGGTGTGGTGAACAGTATGCAAATACATACACATGCAAATTTGTGCACTTTAGGGGAGGAGATGTCTTTATTTTTCATAAGATATTCTCGAACCATTTGTTTGATAAGTGCTTGCAAGAGAAGACAGAGCCCTGGGCCATTGATAGCACACAGTAATGGCTTTCCAGAATTCTAGAGCCAAACTCTCTTTCTAATATTTACTAGACTTGTTCCTAGCTTGTGATCCCAGGCAATGTTCCAAGCTTGTCTCTGACATAGCTGTTTCATCCATAAAATGGGGTTACTAACAGTGTTAATGAAATAGTTGATGGAAATGAGTCTAGGCTTCCCCAAGAGTTCAGTAACTCTTGGCAACATTTTAATAGGTCATGCTGATATAAATAAAGACTCTCAAAATCCATTATCCCCTTTGATGTTAAATACAATTGTATGAATCACGTTTGCACATTAAGAAATATGAGGGGCTGGTGAAATGGCTCAGCGGGTAAGAGCACTGACTGCTCTTCCGAAGGTCCTGAGTTTGGATCCCAGCAACCACATGGTGGTTCACAACCACCTGTAATGAGATCTGATGCCCTCTTCTGACGCACCTGAAGACAGCTACTCCGGGCTGGAGAGAGTGGGGTGGCAGAGGTCCTAAGTTCAATTCCCAGGAGCCACACACATGATGGCTCATGGCCATCTGTACAGCTCCAGTGTACTCATACACATAAAATAAATAAAATAAATCTTTTAAAAAAAGAAATATGAGATAGACAGGTTAAATAACTTGTATAAGATCATGCAGTAAAGTTAATGACAAAATGAGGGTCTAGAAAAAATTTAAAAATACAAAAAACCTTTACCATAATTGACTGCTATAAAAACCTTATATTAATGATTTAAGCCTAAATTCTGACTCTGAATTTCATTTTACAGTTGAAAAAAGTTGTCCCATATAGTACTATATTCAGTGTTACCTTAAACTTGTATTACAAAAAGCAAAACATATCCTGGAAGAGTCCAGTGTATCTTATAGAAAGATAACTTCATTACAATGTGTTTTGTAAACACTGAGAATTCTTTTAGGTTTTTTACAAATTTGAAAACTTTCCTTATATCCATAACTATATATGGTATGCATACCCGATGACATTTTAGATGTAAAAAATAATGAAGTCATGTAGTTTGCAGAAATATGAATGCAACTAGAGATAATCATATTAAGTAGCCTCCCAATACAGATATTATATGTTTTCATTGCAAAAATCATGCATATATACGTTATGAAAGTAATAATATAGCTATCTTGGGGACAATGAAGACTAATAGGGATGAGGAAGGGAGGGGAAGGTAAGAAGATATGGGGAGTAATATGTTCAATATACCAGTATATACTTGTATGGGCAAATGTCTTTATGTATTATGTACAATGAATGTACAAAATGACCTTTTTGAGACAGGGTCTTATTACATAGTTCTAGCTATACTGGAACTCACTATGTAGATCAGACAGACCTCAAATTTACAGAGATCCACCTGTCTTTGTCTCCTAAGTCCTAGGATTAAAGGTATGTACCATCATGCCAGCCTACAAAATTATTAAGTATACCTTTTCTTGATGTTGATCTCTTGCAAGCTTCCCCCTCATCAATTTATTTTCTTGACTTCCTTTCTTTGTCAACAAACTTAGAGGAAAATTGTTTAGCCAGGGTTTCCAAGCCTTCAGTTCTGATTTACCCATTAGCCTTCTTTTTTATGCATCTTAGTACTGTCAGTCTCATTGACAAGACCAATAAGTGCTACTGAGAATTTGTCTGTCCTAACCCATACATTATTTTTCACCCTGTTGCTTCTTGAACTCTAAATACCGTATTTCTTTTATTTTTCTTTATCATCTCAGTCTTTTTCTTCACCCTTTCCCTGTGTGCTTTAATGTCTACTTCATATGTATTGTTATTCTAGTTATATCCTTAGCCCTCTCTTAGTCTTACATTACAATGAGTTTCTAGATGACCTCACCCCTCACTAAGCTTCAACCAATGCCTGAAGATAATGGCTAATCACTTTAAGACCACAGTCCAGTCATCTTGCTATAACTCCAGTTTATTACATCCAACTGCCTATCATATATCTCACAAGCACCTCCATGCTCTCCTAAAACTAAACTAATCATTTCTCTGTTTTTTTCAAATTTAAGATGCTACCAATTAAATGACTTACAAAAATCACAAACTGGCTATAATTCTAAAGAAATATTGATTGGTCCTGGGAGCCTCTCGTTTCCCTGGTAACTGGGACATTCTATGGCTACTCCCAGTTCCCCATCCCCCACTGCTACCTGTTTTTCTGACCCTCTGTACTACTCTCCTGTCTCTTCTGATGCCTGATCCTGTCCCCCTCTTTTCCCTTCCCCTCCTCTTTCTCCCAGATCCCTCCTTCTCTGTAGCCCCTATGATTATTTTGTTCCATGTTCTATGTAGGATTGAAGCATCTATACTTTGACCTTCCCTCTCCTTAAGCTTCATATGGGTATTGTGAGCTTTTGGTCCCAGGACCCAACAGTGATGACTTTAGCTGAAATACCCAACAAAGGGGAGATACAATTTGTAGAGATCACCTCCAATAGATAGACATGGTCCACATCCCAGTTGAGGGATGGGGCCACCCACCCATTTCAAAATTTTTAACCCACAAATGTTCCTGTTCAAAGGAAAGAAAGAGACAAAGAAATGGAACAGAAACTGAAGGAAAGGTCATCCAGAGACTGCCACACCATATACAGACACCAAATCCCCACTATTGCGGATACCAACAAGTACTTGCTGACAGGAGCATGGTATGGCTGTTCCATGATTGGTTCTGCCAGCACCTGACTAATACAGATGAAGATACTCACAGCCTACCATTGGACTCAGCTCAGGGACCTCAGTGGAAAAGCTAGGGGAAGGAATAAAAGAGCTGTAGGGGATTGCAACCCTATAGGAAGAACACTATCAACTAACTGGACCACCCAGAGCTCCCAGGCTCTAAACCACAAACCAGAGTATACATGGAGGGAGCCATGGCTCCAGATATAAATGTCGCGGAGGATAGCCTTATCTAACATCAAAGGGAGGGTAGGCCCTCGGTCCTGTGGAGGCTTGATGCCCCAGCATAGGGGGATGCTAGAGTAGTGAGGTGGGAATAGGTAAGTGAGTGGAGGAGCACTCTCATAGAAGCAAAGGGGAGGGAAAAGAGAGGGGATGGGATTTGATAGGGGTTTGTAGATGGGTAATGGGGAAGGAGGATATCATTTGTAATTTAAATGAATAAAATGATTATTAAAAAAGAAATGTAATTACTGAATTAGCAATAATACATTATTTTCTTCTTTCAATGTTTTATTCCTTTTAAAAATTGAATATGTAATCTTACTATTTCTCCTTTTCTTTTCTCCTTACAATCCTCTTATGATTCCCCCTTTTATTCTCTCTCAAATTATGGTCCCTCTATCTTTAAAATGCACACATACACACACATACACACACACACACACTCACACACACACACACACACACACACAAACAAACAACAACATA
Organism: Montemys delectorum; assembly: GCA_019843815.1. NCBI lineage: Eukaryota > Metazoa > Chordata > Mammalia > Rodentia > Muridae > Montemys > Montemys delectorum. The sequence continues at coordinate 4,807 of JADRCD010035903.1, forward strand.
CAGCACGTGTGTGTTATATCATGCTATATATATATATATATATATATATATATCATAAATTTCAAAAATATCCCTTATTAAGTATATTTGCTGTTACTTGTACATATATGATTTCAGGGCTCCAATTTACATTGGATAATAAATTAAGGGATTCATCCCTAGAAAGACAGTTTCTCTTGCTCTCAGCATTCTTTAGTAAACTATAGTTCTTTGTATAGGGATGGAGACCTGTAAGATATCCCTTCTATGTTAGCATGCTTATTTGTGTTGTAGTTCTTCAAATCTTATTTGGGCAACCATATAACTGATATATCATATATGAAGCTTCCCTGTCATTTCTAGGAATCACAATCTCATAGCAAATTTCCTGTCCCTCTGGATCTTACTATCTTTCTACCATCTATTCCAAGATGTTCCTTGAGCTTTATGTAGATTTAAGGGTTGTGTTGTAGCTGTATCAAATGGGGCTGAGTACCATATGATCAGCAGTTTTCTGTATTTTGTGCACTTATTTTCTGTATTGGTCTCCATAGGTTATAAACAGAAGTATCTTTGCATATGTGTAAGAGCTACACATTTTTTTTGGTATAAGAATAAGTATTCAGAATGCAGTTAGAAATTAGTTTAGAAAAGTGCTAGTAAAATGTTTTCATCCAAGATCCATGCCTTCACTAGCCCTGGGTAGTTGGTTATATTTATAATACTAGGAATTATTTGCCAACTGTTGAATGGCACTTAAGTACAACTAGATAGCTGTTGGTACCACCAAACTTGAGTGTAGAGTACCACTATTATACCCTTGGGGTTAGATCATTATGTTATTTATTATTGTGGTTTGTAGACATTACAGCTCATTAGGACCATTCATTGTTTCTCTTCCTTGGACAGTTGCACACTACTTTCCAGTACTATAAAAGTTGGTCTTTAGGGAGGATGCTTTCAAATTCTATAGAGTCCAGATTCTCTAAACTCTGGGTCCAAAGTGAATGATGTCTTCAGCAATATAAACTCACCCTGAACCTCTGGGAGGTAATTATAAGCAACAGCAGTAGCCCGTAGGGTTTGGGGAATCTTTTGTGTTCCCTTGACTAAAAATCAAAAGGGGCTTTCTCACATCATTTTTTAGATATTCTATGACACTTTGGGGAAAAATTTCCAGCCCAAGAGATATAATTTCATTTAAACTATATATGTATATGTGTATATATACACTTATATGTATTATATGCAATTACTCTTCATGATGTTTTCAAGTATACTTAATGCTATTTCTCCCTCCTACTACCCACTCTCTCTGGATTGACCTTCGATTAAAATCTCCCTCATATTTTCTCATTTTTCCTGTCATATTACTCATACCCTGCTATTTCCCTCTCTAGTGTCCCTTACATACTCCATTTTTATTTTCATGGTTTTTGAAGTTATTTAAGGTTATATATTTATAACTAAAGATTTGGAGCTAGGAACCATGGATGAAAGACAACATGTGATGTTTATCTTTCTGTATCTGGGTTAATTCACTTAATATACTGAACATAATACTTCTGCTTCCATCCATTTACCTGCAATTTTCTTTACAGCTGTCTTTACTATACCCAGTGATGTATATGTACCCATTTTCAGTTTATGTTCATCAGTTGAAGGACATGCAATATTTTCTATTTTCTAGCTATTGTGAATAGAGTACCAGCAAACACAGCTGAACAAGTTTAATAAATTATTTTAGCATCAGTTCATAGTACATAAAATGGGGCATAGGGAGTTACTCAAAATGGTATTAAGAGGGGTAAGGCAGAAAAAAGGGATGTGATTTGCTTCTGATTTCTAGCTTAAACTAGAAACTCCATAATAGTGATTATAGGCTTATATTTTTTCAGAGCCTACTTTAAATATGGGTTCATAAACACTTTATCATCCCTTCTAGCCCAGCAGAGGTAGAGGAAAAGGAAGGTTATTAGGATACAATGGAAGGGGAGTTCAGTTCACAGGAAAAAGCAACAGCAGCTAGATCCTCTTGCAAACACTTCATAAACTTACCAGTCCAGTTTGATACTGTCAGGATAGCAAACACAAATCAGCAGAGGTGGCACGACCTATGAGAATCAGCTAGGCCTCAGATGAAACTGCACAAGGAGCATCCAGGACCACCAGAGACACCAGAAGACATTCTTTGCTGTGCCTCTCTCTACAAAGCAGAGATTATTGAAGACATGTGACAAAGAAACATTACAAAGCTAGCAATGCAAGCAAGTTGCACTCCATCATTATCCTTTGAGTCCTATTTATATTCCCTCCAAATATGTGTCCTCTAAGGGTCTTGCCTGAGTCTGTCTTAACAAAACTCCATATGAGTCTGTATCAACTGACATCACTCTGCCAATTGGCCCAAATCCAAGAAAGTGGCAAGAAGCCTCAGGAATCTCATGAGAAGGTGTTTTGTTGTTGTTCTTGTTTTTTGTACCTTTCTCTCTATAGTGTCATGACAAATGGAGCTCAACCAGAAAGGGTAAGGTAAACCAATACATGGATGTCATTAGCGAAGAATCCTTCATCAAGAAACCTTTCACATGCTTGCTTTAGCAAGCATCCTTTTACCCATGTCCACTTGAACATACCTTTCCTTCACATGTCTGCTTTAGCAAAACATCATTCAACACAACTGACTTTCCAAAGGAACCAGAAATTTCCACTTCAAGTGATGTTCTGAGTTGTGAACAATATGAGGAATGCATTTAGCATGTAAAAGTGTAATCCAATTTGAGATCGTGTAAGTATATAAAAATCAGTTTTGATTTCTTAAAGCACAGCAAAATAATGGTTCTTATTAAAATAGTAAATAATGGTAAATTATTAAAATTAATTTAAGTTAGGCTTTGTTATTGAAACCTAGAATATGGATGAAATCATATAATGGATTCAGAAAAGAAGGGAGTTAAAGTATGAATCTCAAAGATGATTAACATTCAATTGTTTGATGGAGGATTAGGAAGTGACAATGAAGAGTGAGATATAAAATGTAGAGACATCAGAGTAAAACCAGTAGCAAGTAATTTCCCAGAAGCCAAGAGAAGGGTATATTTTTTTAAAAAAATGGTTAAAGATCAGGAATAAAGAATATATCCATCGATTGGATATATAGATTATAACATGCATATAATATATTATAAAATTTACAAAATTTTGCAATAGTTAGGATTGAATGATGCTTCGAAGTAAGAGACCAAATAAACAAGTATGTCACATACTCATTGGTTATTTACATATTCATTAATAATTTTGAGAATCTAGTATGGTCCATGAAGGATATTAAAATAAGTAATATAATATTCCTTCCTCCAGGGAACATGACAATGTTCCTTTACTTTATACTAAAGACAGTCAATATATTTATCAGATGAAGAATAGCTTCATAGAAAATATACAGAGACCATACAATGTACTTGTCTTAATAATTTCAAACTCCTTAAATTTTCTTTTTTTTGCATAATACTACAACTTTATTCAGGAAATTATTACACAGGGCTGAAGCAAAACAGATATGCATGGAATTTTATAAATCTGATAGCTACATTCTCAGAAGAGAACCAGTCACTGTAAACAAGACAGAGAAACCAGAAGGGTGTTGTGAAGATTGCAGGTTTTAAGCAAGTGTCTCCGTATTGCCTTGGTGAGGTGGAGGTGGTCCACTGAGCAGGAAGAGAAGGTGGCCATGGAGAATCCATGCTTCCTGGTTCTGCCTGCATTCAGCTCAGCGGTAGGACTTGCTGAACTCCTGGAGTGCCCAAAGCTTGTTCTCGGCTGCCAGTTTGAGCTGGGTGTACTCCTTCACCAGGTTCTCAAAGTCTTCTCCCAGGACCTCGTAGGTGTGCAGGACCAGTCTTGAATTTTCTTAACTATGTCATTTTCAATCCCAAAACATAACTCTACTGACTAGTTTTATGTCAGCTTGATGCAATCTAGAGTCATCTGAAAAAAAAGAATGCCAACTAAGAAAATGCCTCCATAAAACCTGACTGAAGGACTTTTTTTATTAGATATTTTCTTTATTTACATTTCAAATGATATCTCCTATCCTGGTTTTCCCTCAGAAAAAAAAACAAAACAAACAAACAAAAACAAAAAATCCCTGTTCCCTCCCATCTCCCCCTGTTCATCAACCCACCCTCTCCCACTTCCTGGCCCTAGCACTCCCCTACACTAGGGCATAGAACCTTCATAGGACCAAGGGCCTCTCCTCCCACTGATGACCGACTAGGCCATCCTCTACTATACATATGCTGCTGGAGCCATTAGTCCCCCCATGTGTACTCTTTGGTTGGTGGTTTAGTCCCTGAGAGCTCTGAGGGTACTAGTTAGTTCATATTGTTGTTCATCCTAAGGGGCTGCAAGCCCTTAAGTTCCTTGGATCCTTTCTCTAGCTTCTTCATTGGGGACCCTATGCTCAGTCCAATGGACAGCTGTGAGCTTCTACTTCTGTATTAGTCAGGTACTGTCAGAGCCTCTGAGGAGTCAGCTATATCAGACTCCTGTCATCCAGCACTTGCTGGCATCCACAATAGTGTCTAGATTTGATGATTGAATATGGGAAGGATTCCCAGGTGGAACAGTCTCTGGATTGTCCTTCCTTCAGTTTCTGCTCCATAGTTTATCTCTGCAACTCCTTCCATGGGTATTTTGTTCCCCCTTCTAAGAAGGACCAAAGTATCCACACTTTGATCTTTCTTCTTGAGTTTCTTGTGGTTTGTTGATTGTATTTTGGGTATTCCGAGCTTCTGGGTTAATATCCATTTATCAGTAATGCATACCATGTGTGTTCTTTTGTGATTGGTTTACTCACTCAGAATGATATCCTCCAGATCCATCTATTTCCCTAAGAATTTCATAAATTCATTGTTTTTAATAGCTAAGTAGTACTCCATTTTGTAAATGTACCACATTTTCTGTGTCCATTCCTTTGTTGAGGGCCATCTGGGTTTTTTCCAGCTTCTGGATATTATAAATACGGCTGCTATGAACATAGTGGAGCCTGTGTCCTTTTTGCATGTTGGAGTATCTTCTGGGTATATGCCCAGGAGTGGTACAGAGTCTGTACAATGAACTTGTCTTAATTTCAAACTCCTTGAATTTTTCAGCTTTCTTAACTATGTCATTTTCAATCCCAGAACATAACTCTACTGACTAGTTTTATGTCAGCTTGATGCAATCTAGAGTCATCTGAAAGGAAAGAATGTAAACTGAGAAAATGCCTCCATAAAATCTGGCTGTAGGACATTTTTTAAACTAGTGATTAATGTGGGAGGGCCCAGTCCTTTGTGGATAATGTCATTCCTAGGCTGATTTGAGTTGTATAGGAAAGCAAGTTGATCAAGCCATGTTGAGCAAACCAATAAGCAGCACCCAAAATGTGGCCTCAGCAACAGTTCCTGTTTACAGGTTTCTTCTCTGTTTGAATTCTTTTATTTTTAATTTATTTATTTACATCCTAAATGCTGCCCTCTTCCAGTCCTCCCTCACAGAGTTCCTCCCCATCCCCCTCCTCCTCTCCTCTGTGAGCGTGGCCCCTGGGTATCCTTCCTCCCTGGTGCATCATGTCTCTACAGGATTGGGCACATCCTTTCCCACTGGGGCCAAACAAGGCAGCCCTCTGCTACATATGTGCCTGGAGCCAGGGACTGGCCATGTATGCTGTTTGGTTGGTGGCTTCGTCTCTAGGAGTGCCCAGAGATCCTGGTTATTTGATACTGTTGGTCTTCCTGTAAGGTTGCCATTCTCTTCAGCTTCTTCAATACTTATTCTAACTCTTCCACAGGGGTAAGGACCTCAGTTCAATGGTTGGCTGTGAGTATCTGCATCTCTTTGCTAAAACATAGTCACTAAATGCTTGTGCAAATGAATGCTGTTCCATTCTGGGACTTAACAAACACATGCCTTGTTGCCATGTTTGCTAAGGGTGGGAAAAGGTAGAGCTATAGTTTCAGTGCCATCTTGCTTTTGTTTGAGTTCCTGACTTCCTTTAGTGATGGACTATGATATGGAAGTACAAGCTAAATAAACACTTTCATCTCCAACTTGCTTTTCGTCATGGTGTTTCATCATAGCAATGGTAACACTAACTGGGTTAATAAAGCATGCTGTGAGATATATGGACATAAAGATTATATCAACTCAAATCCCAACTACAGTGGAGTATATATCTTGCCAATCATATTTATTTATTAACTAATATCTGACTTTGTCTTGTCTTACCCTTTTTCAATGCATTTTTCAAAGTATATGATACCATCTATAAGATGTGAGTATTTCACTCAGCTACTAAATTTTTGCTAATGCTTTGAAAATATTAGAGCTTTGTTTTATCTTGGGTGTCTTTGGTAAGGGTTACGTCAAGTCTAATATTCAGAACAATAAATGTACTCATGTCACAATAAACTTTGAAAACCGAAAGTTTAGTATAAATAAAAATATAATATTGCTCAATAAGACTAAAGGTTATTGTTATGGTTTGAATATCTGTCACCTTCCAAGCTCATTTTGAAACCTACTTGGCATTTAACAGCCTTAAAATATAAGATGTTTAAGAAGTTCTGGGCCATTATGTTTCTTTTCTCATGAATAGATTTATACCATTACCACAATTGTAGGTTTTCTATGAATAAATGCAAGTTTGAATGCCGATTGCTGCTCTAGAACCATGAGTTTCATTTCTTCTTGCTCCTCATCCTTTTGCTATAGCTGTCAGTAGCAAAGGCTCCTAACAAATGCTGGTGACTTTATCTTGGAGGTATGAGCTTCAGAGCTGGGATTAATAAATTTCTGTTCAGCAAAATTTACCAAGTATATAATATGATAGCCAAAAAATGGATGAAAGTTCTAACTCTTAGCATACCAAAAAATTAGACCAGGATATAAGGTTGTATTCAGGACTTAAGAAGAGAAGACACAAATGAGCAGCATTAGGATACCAAGGAGTTTAGTATTAGTGGCATGAATTTAAAATCAATGAATGGAAGAATTTCCTGTTGAAAAGGTAGTGTTGTGATAACTGTCTAAGCTATATTAGAGTGGTAGTTAAAAATAAATTATACATGCAATACTTGAAGCCCATAGTTTATAAAAGCATTGAAAAAGATGATGGTCGATTTTCAATTTTGGAATAAAGGAGATTTTTGTAAGACACAAACATGAAACACTACATATCTTAGTTCTATTTCCTGTTGTTGCAAAATACCCCAATAAAAGCAAAGTTAACAAAGAACTTTGTGTTTGTTTGAATTCTAGTTTGTAATCTATCACTGGGTTGAGTGTGAGTGAAGGAAAAAATCTTGAAGCATTTCAAATGTTATCTCCTTTCCTAGTTTCTCCTCCCAAAACCTCCTATCCCATCCCCCTCTCCTTGCTCATCAACATACACACTCCTGCTTCCCTACCTTGGCATTCCCCTACACTGGGGCATCAAGCTTTCACAGTACAAGAGCCTTTCCTCTCATTGATGTCCAACAAGGGCATCCTCTAGTCACATTCCCAGTCAGGATGGAGAAAAAATACATACATGTATGGTTATTAATACACAACTTCTTTTCGATGTTCATATGTTCTGGACTCAAACTCAAGAAATGGTACTACCCACAATAGAGAGATCTTCCAATTTCAATTAATATAATTAAGAAAATTCATCACAGATATGCTCACAGTCTAACCTAATCTAGAAATAATTAGTCTAGAAAATTACTTATTTAGACTCTCTTCCCAGGTGATTCTATATTATGTTATGTAGACAATTAAAACCAACCATCAAAATTTCACTCCTATCTAATTTGACAAACACATCATGTTAAGCCATAACCTTCCATACTCGTTCCCCAAAGTCTTATTCTTTTCATTAGGATTTTATTAGATATTTTCTTTATTTACATTTTAAATGTTATCTCCTTTCCTGGTTTCCCCTCCCAAAACCTCCTATCCCATCCCCCTCTCCTTCCTCATCAACATACACACTCCTGCTTCCCTACCTTGGCATTCCTCTACAATGGGGCATCCAGCCTTCACAGGACCAAGGGCCTTTCCTCTCATTGGTGTCCAACAAGGGCATCCTCTGCTTCATATGCAGCTGGAGCCACAGGTCCCTCCTTTTGTACTCTCTGGTCAGTGGTTTAGTCCCTGGAAGCTCTGGGGCTACTGGTTGGTTCATATTGTTTTTCCTCCTATGGGGCTGCAAACCCCTTCAGCTCCTTGGGTCCTTTCTCTCGCTCCTCCATTGGGGACCCTGTGCTCAGTCCAATGGTTGGTTGCTATCATCCAGCTCTGTATTTGTCAGGCACTGTCAGAGCCTATCAGGAGAAAGCTAGAACAGGTTGCTGTCAGCAAGCATTTGTTAGCATCCACAATAGTGTCTGGATTTGTATCCCCAGGTGGGGCTGTTTCTGGATGGCTTTTCCTTCAGACTCTGTTCCACACTTTGTCTCTGTATCTCCTCCCGTGGGTATTTTGTTCCCCCTTAAAAGAAGGACCAAAGTATCTACACTTTGGTCTTCCTTCTTCTTGAGTTTCTTTTGGTCTGTGAATTGTATCTTGGGTATTCTGAGCTTCTGGGCTAATATCCACTTATCAGTGAGTACATCTCATGTGTGTTTTTTACTTTAAGTACAATCCAACTTTATTAGCTCATAATGTCTTTAAATTTTCCAACTACTTAAAGGTCCAAAGTACCTGAATTGTGAGCTCCTATAAAATCCAAAGCAAAGTATATACTTATAGAATTAGAATTACTAGCAGAAAATCCAATACCAAACTGTATCTTGATGTCCTTAGTGTTAAGCTTGTCATGCAATCCTCTGAACTCCAAAGGGCTTGGGTAGCCTTACCTGGTAGTTCTGTCATCTGAAGGCTTCACAACTTTTCTCATACACTTAGGCCAACTCTACTCCACACTTGAAACTCTCCTTGTCAGAGAGAGTCTTCATATTTCTGATATCTTGAGGTCATCTTTGCAACTTAAAGCTTCACCTTCAAAGCTTAAAATGATGGTTTCTCAGGGACTCTCTGCAAGAACTAGGACCATGCCAAATAATGCCTGGTGTCTTTCCACCTATGAGGCCCTCAAATATGTATCTTTTCCTTTAAAAGGATTACCACATGACTGGCATTGCTAAGTTCTGCTATCAGTTCAAGATAAGGCCTAACTCCCCTTGATTATAATCTTATCAGCTTTTCAGTGGTAATTCTTGGCAGAGACAGGTTTTTTGTTTGTTTTTTTCTTTCTTTGTTTTATATATGTGAGTACACTGTTGGTGTAATCGAATCCCATTACAGATGGTTGTGAGCTACCATGTGGGTGCTAGGAATTGAACTCAGGATCCCTGGAAGAGTAGTTAGTGCTCTTAAACTCTGAGCCATCTCTCAAGCCCTGGGGGAGAAAATTTTAAGGATATTGCTTATGAGCATCAGGGAAACCCTTCAGTGTAGGAAATAACACCCTTTCACCATAGTCACAAATAATATAAAATACTTTGGAGTGACTCTAACTAAGCAAGTAAAAGATCTATAAGACATGAACTTCACATCTCTGAGGAAAGAAATCAGAGAAGATCTCAGAAGATGGAAAGATCTCCCATGCTCATGGATTGGCAGGATTAATATAGTAAAAATGGCCATGTTACCAGAATCAATTTACAGATTCAGTGCAATCCCCATAAAAATTCCAAGTCAATTCTTTATAGAGTTAGAAAGAGCAATTCTCAATTTCATTTGGAATAACAAAAATCCTAGGATAGTGAAAACTATTCCCAAAAATAAAAGAACTTTTGGGGCAATCACCATCCCTGACCTCAAGCTGTACTATAGAGCAAAAGTGAGAAAAACTGCATGGTATTGGTACAGAGACAGACAGGTACATTAAGGGAATAGAATTGAAGACCCAGAAATGAGCCCACATACCTATGGTCACTTCATCTTTGACAAAGGAGCTAAAACCGTCCAGTGGAAAAAAGACAGCATTTACAACAAATGGTGCTGGTTCAACTGGCAGTATGCATATAGAAGAATGTAAATTGATTCATTTTTATCTCCTTATGCAGAGCTCAAGTCCAAGTGGATGAAGGACTTCCAATAAAATGAGATATGCTGAATCTAATAGAAGAGAAAGTGGGGAAGAGACCCGAATTCTTGGGCACAAGGGAAAAGTTCCTGAACAGAACAACAGTGGTGTATGTTTTAAGAGCAACACTTGACAAATGACACCTCATAAAATTGCAAAGCTTCTGTTAAGCAAAGGACACGGTCAATAGGACAAAATTACTGGGAAAAATATTTACCAATCCTACATCCAATAGAGGGCTAATATTCAAAATATATAAAGAACTCAAGAAAGTAGACTCCATAGAACCAAATAAGCTTACTAAAAAGTGAAGTACAGAGGTAAAGAGAGAATTCTCAACTGAGGAATATGGAATGGTTGAGAAGCATTTAACATTAAAGAAATGTTAAACATCCTTAGTCATCAGGGAAATGCAAATCAAAATGACCCTGAGATTCCACCTCACACCAGTCAGAATGGCTAAGATCAAAAACTCAGATGACACCAAATATAGGTGAGAATGTGGAGAAATAGGAATACTCTTCCATTGCTGGTGTGACTGCAAAGTGTTAAAACCACTTTGGAATTCAGGCTGGCAGTTCCTGAGAAAATTGGAAATATCCTACCTGAGGATCTTGCTATACCACTCCTGGGCATATACCCAAAAGATGCACCAACATATAACAAGGACACATGCGCCACTGTGTTCATAGCAGCCTTATTTATAATAGCCAGAAGCTAGGAACAACTCAGATGTCCCTCAGCAAAAGAATGGATACAGAAAATGTGATATACATACACAATGGAGTATGATTAAAACAATGACTACATGAAATTCACAGGCAAATGGATAGAAGTAGAAAATATCAGGCTAAGTGAGGTAAACCCGACACAAAAGAACACACATGATATGTACTCATTGATAAGTGGATATTTAGCCCAAAAGCTCACAATGCCCAGGATATAACCCATAGACCATATAGAGTGTAGAAGGAAGGAAGACCAGGGTATGGATGCTTCAGTCTTGCATTGAAAGGGGAGCAGGATGATTGTGAGAGGTGGAGGGAGCAGGGGAGCAGGGAAGGAGGAAAGGAGGGGACAGAAATAAGTGCAGTAGTATCAGGAACTAGAGGAGAAGTGAGACAATTACAGAGGATCAGGAAATTGAACAAAAATATGTTGCAGAGAAGATGAGGAACTGGGGATAGCCACTGGAGGGTCCCAGATGGCAAGGAAGCATGAAGCTTCTAGGACCCAATGACTAGGGAGGTAGAACCTGATGAGACCATCTCCAGCAGATAGGCACAGCCCCTGGTGGAGGGATGGGGCTATTCACCCATCTCAAAGATTTTAACCCAGAAATGTTTCTGTCCAAAGGGAGAACAGGGACAAAAAATGGAACAAAGACTGAAGGAAGGGTCAACTAGGGGTTGCCCCACCAGGAGATCTGTCATGTCTGCAGACACCAAACCTAACACTGTTGCTGTGGTTCAGAGGCACTCCCTGACAGGAACCTGGTGTAGTAGTAACTGGGGAGGTCTGGCCAGCAACTGACCAATGCAGATACGTTTGCTTGGAGCCAACCATCAGACTGAGCTCAGGGAACTTGGTCGGGGAGCTAATGGAAAGAGTAGAGGAGCAGAGGAGAATTACAACCCCATTGGAAGAACAACATAGGCTCCCTGACCACCTAGTTCTTCTAAAGTTTAGACCACTAACCAATGAGTGTACCTGGAGGGATCTATGGCTACAGATAGAAATGTAGCAGAGGATGTCCTTGCCTGGCATCAATTGGAGGGGAGGCCCTTGGTCCTGGGGATGTTTGATGATGTTTGATGCTGCAGTGTAGGCGGGATATTGGACCAGTAGGGCAGGAGAATGTAGGTGGGTGGAGGATTACTCTCATACAGGTAAAGGGGAGGGGGCAATGTGGGATGAGGGTTGGTGGAGGGGTAAACAGGAAATGAGATATTATGGGATGGAGGAATGGTGGAAGGGGTAACTGAGAAATGGGATATCATTTGAGATGTAAACAAAGGAATGATTAATAAAA
>JADRCD010035924.1:0-14287 GCA_019843815.1 Montemys delectorum
GGGGGGGGGGGGAAGAGGGAGGACGAGAAGGAAGAGGAATAAATAACAGTAATATTGTTTTTAAAAGCCATAGGAAAGTATGCTATTTAAAAGCACATTATATACATATATACATATACATACATATATATATACACACATATACATATATTCATTCCTCCCAAACATAGACTGATACCCAGTGGTGTCAGGCATGGGAAACCTGCTTTCAAGTTGTTGGTTATGGGAGTCCAGAAGATCCCGAAACAGTATAGGCTAACACTGCTGCCCCTAGTGCCTCCCAGACAAAAGCAGGGAAGAGGATCCTGTTGCTGAACACACCACAAGCTTTGGCTATAGGACTTGTAGGAACTGCTCTGAGTTTGACCTGAGGAAAAGCTCGCAAAGTATAGGAAGGAGCTGTGCAACCTCCCGAGGGAGAAAAGCAATCAACAGTCCTATTCAGATGCAACATCTACGGACTCTAACCATGCCAGCAATGCAAGGCATTCCTGAAGGTTCTATAGGGGCAACTTCTCTATTGGGGATGGCCAACAGCTCCCTAACTGGACGTCAAACCCACTCAGTAGGAGCACGTTTATGTCTGGTACTGTACAATTAGCCAAGTGCCTATGGCTGGTGAGCCATGGAACCTGAAGGAGGACCTAACACTAACACTTTCCTAAACCAGTGTAATCTCTATCCACATTTTTTTTAAAAATTTTATTTATTTTATGTGTATGAGTACACTGTAGCTGTACAGATGGCCGTGAGCTGCCATATGTGTGGCTGCTGGGAATTGAACTCAGGACCTCTGCTGGCCTGCTTGCTCCAGCCTGCTCACTTCAGTGTGATTCACTGTAGCTGTCTTAAGACGCACCAGAAGAGGGCGTCAGATCACATTATGGGTGGTTGTGAGCCACCATGTGGTTGCTGGGATCCGAACTCAGGACCTTCGGAAGAGCAGTCGGTGCTCTTACCCGCTGAGCCATCTCGCCAGCCCTCTATCCACATTCTTAACAGTTGTCCTCATATCCTCAGCTAAGTGTAGCTCTCACCCCTCCTCAAGGAAACCTCTTTTTGCAGCAGACAGAAACTACTATAGAGATCTACAACTGTTCAAAATGCAGGGATCATCTGACTGTGGGGTGCCCCCACCCCACAAGATACATTTATAGCATAGCATCTACACTTAAGGCTCAGGGGGTGGAAAGACTGTCACAGCCCGAGGACTGTAATATCGGCTGTAAGATAGTCTCTTCTACAAAATTAGAGAGACGGGAAGTGGTGGGAGGGGCGGAGGGTGGACCTGGGAGGAGTGGGTGATGAATACAACCAAGACACATTCTCAAAGAATTATTAAAATTAAAAATAAATACTGGTAAATATTCTACTAAATGGAGATAACAGATAGGAAAAAAAGGGAAGAGAAAAGGCTAGTAGGCATGTGAACACTTTTAATATTACCTATAATTAGTAAAATGAAACACAATAATGAAATAATATTTTCCCATTAAGTTAGCAAAGATCTGAAAAATTAAAAAGGACCTATCGTTGGCAGGAGAACGGGGAGAGGGGCGTGCTTTGGGCTGGGCGGTGGGACCTATTAATCAGGCTGCTGGCAAGAAGCATCAGACCATAGTGATGATAAAGTAGGCCCAGCTCCCTAAAGCTGTATGTCAACATCTAGAAACTTCTGAGAAAACAATCAGAAAAAATAGGAACATATGTTTCCTGTAGAGCTATTTATACAGCAAATCTGACAAATGATAGAAAGGCATGGTGCACAAAACCCTTGCTTATTTTAACAACAGAAAACTTGGACATAGGAAAGAAGAAAGTACCAAATGTGAAGAGTCATCACCTTGGTTGGGTAGGAATGCTTTGGTTTTCTTTCAGGCTTACCTCTAGTTCTAGAATATTCCCTAAGGAGCACTTGTGACCACAATACACACAAAAACATCTCTTCCCATTTTGTGTCTACAGGTGACAGCTAAGGGAAAAAAAATCCATATTTGGTCAAATCACCCTGAGAGAGATGGACAACAAAGGAAAGGCTGTCAGCACTCAGGGGTCTCACATGATACTAGTTAATAAAGACTGGATGAAAGAGTAGATTCTCCGGACAGAACTTTTATAGAAACATCTGACAGAGAAGGAATCCTGTCTTGGGACTGGGTTTGTGCATGTCCTTCTGCTGCAGTTTCTTCAGAGACTGTACGGCTTGACACTACAACTCACTGATACTCTTTAGTAATAAGTACTAGATGTTTCACTTTACTTAGCTTCTAGGTGGCTAGAGAAAGATCACTAAGAATACTTGCAAAAATTTGGAATCAAACCGCAGGCATAAAAATGACCTAGAGCCTGTGCTCAGTTGTTCAGCGGTTTAATCTCTGGAGCACAAACACCCTGAGGTAAACTGTCTCCAGCTGGCCACCCTTCTAGACTCCAAAGGGAGCCTTGATCAAGGCTTCCCATTTGCCAGCACACCCTCCATGTCCACACTGGGAGAAAGGCTTGCACTAACCTGCCCGTTCTGTTTCCAAGTTCCTGCTCTCTCTCCAGGACAATGATACATAGCCATTTTTCTTTCAAGAGACTTAGAGAATAGCCTGGCTCACTATGCATTTTACAAATGAGGCTGGTCCCAGAAGTGCAAAGCTCCTTCCCAATTAAGACAGAAAAACGAGGTCTCAGTGTTCTGCCTAGATATTAATTCTAGCCTTTCAGAGATCTTAAGACCCATGTCAAAAATCCATCTTGGTCCCACTGTACACACAAAAGAAGAGCTAGGTTGTAGAACTCTGCCAGCCTTTCAAAAGCTGTGTACACTTCTGCCAACGGGGCTAGAATTGAGGGAGGACCCTCACACCCCTTTTCCAACGTCTTGGTCATTCTGAGCTAACGTGCAGCAGGATAAATCTGGAGTCAGGGTCACTTTATCGAACAGTTAAAGAAAACCGCAAAGCTTTTCTCACAGTCAATACAGAATGCTGGGCTGAGTGCATCATCAAGATCCGGGCCCTGGACTTGGCAATCCCCACATCCCATGTCCTCCCCAGGGCTCCACACAACAGCACAGGAAAGCATTCTCATAACTCAGGGGAGGGAAAAGAAAGCACAACACATTTCAAAACACTGCTTGAAAAATATGTAGCAAACATGCATTTGAAAAGTTTCCATTAGAGGTCTTAATTATGTTCTTCCCTCCCAGATGCTGGATTATACTTAGGAAAGGAGCCCGAAGCAAGACTCGAGTTTACCAGCACTGATACCATAATGAGAGGGATTTCCTTACGAAATCTGTCTTAATTAATACTACGTAGACAGCTTTAAATCAGAGCTGGGAGCAAAGGTGAGGAGATGAACTATGTTCTTGGCACCTTCTGTTATGATTGATTTGGCGGTTTAATTGGAAAAACAGAATTCAAGAGAGGCAGAACAAAGAGGAGAGGAGAATCCGATTGAGTGGATTTAGATGGAGCTGATATGGGGGACCACTAAGTCCTCGGGAGCTCTGGGGCAGTGAGTACCAGCATGCACTCCAATGGGAAGTCTTTTATAGTTTGGAACAAAAGATTCAAAATAAAAAAAGTGTGTGTCAAAATGGAAAGTAGCCACAGAAGAAACACGTTCCTGTCAAGAAGCAGGCTGTTCCTCGGATGCTCTGCGAGTGCTTGTCACAGTTATCGGCATGTGAAAAAGGAAGTTTGGGGGCTGGAGAAAGACAGCCCAGTGGGCGAAGCGATGGTCAAGGACTTGATCAAGTTCAGATCCCAGCACCCACGTTTAAAATCCACATGGGCCTATAATCCCACCGCTGTGGGATGGAGACAGGTGGGGGCGTGCTAGCTAGCCAGTCTGGCTGCATCTGTAAAGTTCAGTGAGAGAATCTGCCTCATAAAACAAAACAGAAAGGTGATTGAGGAACATGTCCCCACATCAGTCTCTGCTTTCACACGTTCCTGCATGGGAGGGCACCCCCACCCCCATCCATACCCACACAAATTCATACAACCCCTCCCCCACTCACACAGAGGGGGGAAAAATAAAAATTACTTTCCAGACTTTGAATTTCTGGGAAGCAAACAAACCTGTTAAAATTAAAGGCCAATTTGTTAGTTAGTTACTTAGTTACTTACTTAGTTAGTTAGTTAGTTAGTTAGTTGGTTTCAAGAACAGAGCTTCTCTGTGTAGCCCTGGCTGTCCTGGAATTCATTCTACAAACCAGGCTGGCCTCGAAGAGACCAGCTTGTGCCTGCCTCCTGAGTGCTGGGATTAAAGGCATGTGCCACTAACCAATGGTCCAGTGCTACTCTTAATGCAAGTGGATAGGGCATAAGAGCAAAATAGAAAACATCTTGTATTCCCAGTACTGGGGACTGGTCACAGGGCCTCATCCAGTCTAGGCCAATAACTCTACCCCTGAGCCATACCTGCAGCCCCGTCTTTACTCTGTACTCTGAGGCAGGCCTTCACTGAGTTGCCTTTGCTGGCCCCCACCTTGTTTTGAAGCCCAGATGGGATGTGAACTTTTGATCTTTCTCAGAATCTAAGATAACAAATACTCTTTATCCTGAGTTTTCTTTTATAAGCTGTTAAGAGGGCTTGACACTGTAAGAAGCAGGAAAAACAAATAAGGAAAATCAACAGAGGGAAGACTGCTGATGACACGTAACCCCCTGGAAATGATGATGCGCAATGCAATACCCCGTGACTGTCCGGAAATGCTGATCTATATGGAATTTTAGGAACTTTAGAATTCAGATACAAAACTGTATTCTAAAAATAAGAAAAAAATGTATTTCTGTAACAACTATTAAAATTTTCATTTCAAAGCTAGATTTCATTTACAACGATGATAAACTATAACTGTACTAGCACATTTTTATTGACTATCTACTCAGTAACCTAAGGTAGTAGGTTGCATCAGTCCAAGAGAAATGAAACTATTAACATTTTATGGTAGAAAAAATATTGCAAACATCATAATATTTCAAGTTAATTTACAGATTTAATAATTTTAAGTAATATAACAGCGTATTTTATTACATAGAACACTCTGAAATTCAGATCAGGGATGAGTGTGGGGAAGGAAGACTTGTCCTAGAAGATAGCAGGATGAGTCACAGAGTAAGCCTCATAAAAACATGTGGCTGGCTTCAAAACTCTACATTGATGGGACAAAGCAGAGACTTTACAAATAGGACCACAGGTAATTAAAGATTTAGTATATGAAAATGTCAGTGCAAAAAGTAGGGTGTACTGTTGAGTTTATGCACCCCGAGACGGCCTTGAGCTCCCTATCCTCCTGCCTTAAGCCTCCCCAAGTGCAGGGATTCCCGGCATGTGCCACTGTGTCCACTGTTCTTCTTAACCATGCTCAGCAACGGGGACATACACTTGCTTTATATCACACAACAAAATAAAAGAGACAAAAATTTTAACGTAAGAGCTCCCAAATTTAGCAGAAAAATACATTTGGATGAAGTGGGCATGTAGACTTGCTATTTTAAACATAGAAAACATTGTGAGTATATTTGTAGATGTGGTAAGGTTGAACCCCAGGCTTTTTGCATGCTAAGCAAGCAAAACCTTAAGCCTTCAACCAGACACTTCACGGTAACTTGTGGACCAAAGAAGAGAACACATAGAAAAATGTAGACTCCTGAATTAAATGGCAATGAAACCGTAACTTACGATCACCTGTGCCATGCGAGGAAAGCATTCTTTGGGGCTCAAATTTCCCTCAAAGACTCTTGTGCTAAAGACGGCTCGGTGCTCAGTGTAGCAACATTTATGGCCAGGATTTGGGGGTGTGAAGTGATTCTAGCATCAGGCTCTGATGTCATCAGCAGATTGTTCTTCGCTTTCGTAACTAAGCGGATTGGGAGGTGGTGAGAACTAGGAGGTAAGCGTAGCTGGAGAAGCAGCTCATGGAGGAGCATGCCCTGGAATAGTGTATCCTGTCTCCTGCACCTCACCTTGCATCCCTGACATCCTGTGGGTAAGGCACGTGGCTTCACCGTGTTTCCTACCATGATGTTCTTATTCTTTCCCACCAAGTGGCCATGGCCGAGAGCTTTTCACCGTGAGTCAAATGAAAAGCTTTCCTCCTTTAAACTGATTTTTTTTTTAGGCAACTTTTGTCAAGTGATGAAAAGTTGACTAACAGAAATAAAATATATATTTTGAATGCTTCTGGAAAAAAATGAAAAGATTAAAACCAATGGTTAAAATAGTTATTAGAAGACAACAAAACATGTGAAGTAAATAAATCAAAATAAACTTAAGTACAAAGAAACAATAACAGACATATCAATGAAATAGAAAATGAAAAAAATTGAAAATAAATGAAACAGAGCGATAGTTCTTCTAAAAGATTAATGACACTGATGACTTTCCCAGTCTGGGAACCAGTAAGAAGTCTGTATTGAGCCTAAAATACATGGAGATGTAGCTCACTTCAGAATGCTTGCCTATCACACATGCAGCCCTGAGTTCCACCAGTACCACACAAAATAGGAGTGGTGGTACAGGCCTGTCACCCAAGTACCCCAGAGGTGGAGGCAGGAAGACAAAACAGGTCCTAGCATTATTAGAAATATCAGGAGGAAGGTTAGGCACTCGGAAGTAGAGGTGGAGGTGGGCGGATCTCTGTGAGTTTGAGGCTGGCCTGCTCAACAATGGGAGTTCAGGACAGCCAGGGTTTATTATACAGAGAAATACCCTTGCAAAACAACAACAACAACAATAGGAACAAAACAAAAGAAATATCAGGAGGATACTTCTAGAGAGTTGGTTTGGATGTTAAAACACTTGTTGCTATTGTGGACAGCCAGGATTTGATTCCCCACACCCACATGGAGGCTCATAACCAACTGTAACTCTAGTCCCAGGGGATCTAGCACCCTCTTCTGAACTTCTCAGGCACTAGGCCCGCACACAGAGCACGCACATACATAAGAGACAAAGCTCTCATAAAATAACAAAATAAAATTTAAAAACTATCAGAAGAGGATGTATATAATTTATACTTCTAACTGAATTTAGATAAAGTGGAAAAATGTATTTTACATTTCATTTCTTAAGAACATACAATATGACTTAATTAGGGCAAAATGTCAAAATATGTTACATGAGATAGGGTAGGTATCTAGGCATTTTACCTTCTGTCTACTTAACGTGCACCATAATTAAGAAAGAATTAATGAAAGGAAAATTATTTCCCAGAATTATTTATCCAATATTGCTGCAGTTTGTTTTTCTGTTGCTGTGATAAATATTCTGACCAAAGGAAAGCTGGGGAGGAAGGCACTGAAGACAGGGGTTTGAGGCAAAGACCACAGAGAACACTGCCTCCTCAGCTACCGTTCTTAAACAGCGCCGGCTCACCTGTCTAGGGATAGCACCGCCCACAGCGGGATCGGCCTTCTTCTGTCAGTTAGCACCTAAGAAAAGGTCCCCACAAACACCGCCACAGGCCAATCTCATCTGGGCAGTCCTTCAGTTGAGACTACCGCTTCCCAGGTGACACATATCCGTGTTGAGTTGTCACCTGAGGCCAAATAAGGCACCAGCTGTGTATGTATTAAGTGACAGGAATTGGTACGGGGGTCTGTGAATACAGTAGCTAAGAGAAAGACAGTCTATCTTAATGGGGTGCAGTTCAGTAGAGAGAGACAAGTAAGTGATCAGATAATGTTTGTATACGTAAGAATGGTGAGAAACAGTCATACATGAGGGACTGGGTCCCAAGAAAGGAGAATTCTATTATAAGGGAGCCACAGGCCAGAGAGAGCTAAACAGACAAGGTTATACAGAGGAAGGAAACGGCTTGAGACAAGGTAGAAGAGGCTAATTTTGCTGGAAATGCAGAAGGATGTCACTAGAGTTTTGATTACAGGCATGGCTTTAAGGTCCTTTGGTTGTTGTATATAAATGGATTATAAGCTGGGCAAAGTAGGCCTGGTAAATTGCTACAAAATTACACTTGGGAACAGAGGACAGTAGCAGTGGAGATGAAGAGCAGACACATGTGAGACATCTCACATCTGACTTCTATGGTGTGTTTAGATTTGAGTTTATCCCTACAGAACATCAACAGGGCTAGAACTAGAGTATCACCTCTCTTGGACATCACTGTTACACTGTAACAGTTAACTGTGGCAGCCACCTGGTCTGCCCAAGTGACTTGCTCCTGGCACTTCATCACGATCAACCACAGGGGACAATGCGATTAATCATGGTGTCACTGCATGACACAGATTACTAACACTCCATCTTAGGCCAGGGAGCTGCTGGGCATGGCATTTGGGGCACCATTCCAAGGCTACCTGGGACCACCATGGTGCCACCAAGCCTGTCAGCTGGGAATGAAAGCTGGTTTAAGAGAAGGGACTTTGTATAAGATATGGACTAGATTGATAGTAATGGAGGGATTAACAGGCACAAAGGAAAAAAATGAATTCTGCAGTTAGTTTTTCAACAAAGTAGAAACTATTAATTCATGAAGCCTCCATCATCTTTGTGCCCAAAGAAATCCTGGAAGTGACTGGGTGATGAGAACCTGTATGACTGTAGAGGGCTGTAGGAGGCTGCAGCTGAGCTTTAGGGCTGGAACCTGGAGCTCTTTATCCTCAACAGAATATAATATATGGGAGGGAAAAAACCTGAGAAACTAGAAGCCAGCTTCAGATGAGCAGCGTCAAGAAGAATGGTATTGGGGTGACCCTCAGAGAATGGCAAGGGGGCAGGAAGGGTCAGCTGCTCCTCTCTCCTCGTGGGTCTGCACCACAGGGGGAAGGAACCCAAGGAGAAGGCTCTGGCAAAGGAGAGATGCGACTCTGAGAGCATGCCCCAGCTTCACTGAGTTTGGTAGGGTGGTCCGATGCTGAAAGGCGACACTTAAAACCCACCAGCCGCTTTCTCCATGCCCAGGTTTCGTGGAGCCGCCTTGCAGAGTCTTGGCATAGACTGGCATTAAGTGTTTACGTCAGCATTGCAGCAACTTTGCAGAGCACATCTTCCTACCTATCAGGGTTGTATGGAACATACTATTTTGATTTCATATGTAGACTGAAGCTAGATTATATTTTTTAATATAATAAATCATAATAAAAATGATTATTATGGCTTGGATGTGGTATACATTTCCCAAATGAAGAAGCCTGGCATTATTTTTTTTAACTGATAATATTACACACATACACAATACACTGTGATTACACTCATCCCCAGCTACCCTTTCCCTTCTCATTCCCACCAATCCACTTTTCCCAGTGGGCCCTTTCCTACCCTCATAGCCTCTTCTCCCTCCTCTTTTCCAGGCCCTGTGTAAGCAGTCACAACTGCCTTCTTCATGACTGGATCCACCATGCGCCCCTCCCCTCTGGCCCCATCTTTGGTTTCCTTCCATTCCCTCTCCTGCATTGTTTCCTGGGCCTTGGAAAGGTGACGATGAACTCCCTTTGGGGGCTGAGCACTCAATCTGTCACTTATTCCCAGTACTTTGGCCAGTTACAGGCCCCCATTGCCAAAAAAGACGCTTCTCTGGCCAGGCCCAAGAGCTGTGACAGTCTGTGGGCATAAATACAATATTCAGAAGGCAGCTTAATTATGTGTCCATTTGACAAAACATTAGTAGACATTCCCTGGTGGCGTCTCTTGCCAAAGAAGTCTGACCAGTTCTATAGTTTGAGGCATGCAACTTGTACCTCTTATACATTGCACCTTGTCAGTCCATTTGACAGATCTGGGTGTCAAAGAGTGTCTGTTTCAAGCTCCAAGCCACAAGCCCAAACAAACCTCTTTTCCTTACACAGTATCCAGTCTCTGTTGTTTTAGTAGCAATACAAAGGGAACCAAGTCACTCCAGAGATATATGTATACCATATCAGTTGTTTTTAAAAAAATCAACTCAAGGCCCTGAGGATGCAGTTCAGTCGGGAGAGTGGTTGCCTAGCATGCATGAGGCCCTACCAAGGTTTGGTACGCAGCACTGCTTACACCAGAAATGGCAGTGCACACCTGTAATCCCAGAACTTGGGTGGGAAGAAGGATAATCACAAATCAGAGCCATCTTCATTGTGTCCTGGTCTGGACTACATGAAATAATAATGGTAAGGAAATAGATTTCAGCCTTAGGTGTCTATTCGTGGGGGTTGGGGTATGACCAACTACTGCAGTGTGTTTTCCTAGAAACCCTCGCACCTGTGAGGTTCTAACACTAGGCACAAGAGCTAGATGTGTGCTAAGAGTTTTATTTGGGGCCAGTTTTATCAGATGATGTCTACATACATTCAGATACATTGATTGAGGCTGTTTCAGGCTCGGTGCTATTTTCTTGTTTGAAATGAAATTACTGAGATCATGTCTGAAAGTGGGAGATACTTGGAAAACAAATGTGTTTGAGGAAAAGCCTTTGTTTTCCTGAGTCCCATGAGGCAGGGCTCCTTAAACTCTCTGTGGAAGGAGATCCCTTTTTAGACATTTCCAATCCATTGCTTATACCTTGAAAAAAATTAATATAAATTAACTTCTTAGGAGAAAATGAAGACTATATTAATAAGAGTTGTGATTTTATAGCATTAGTTCAATAACCAGGGAATTTTATTGCAATAAATACATTAAGGGCTGCAAATACATGCTTTAAGGGTAAGCATAATGTAGAAAAAAAGATAAGTATGAAACTACATATTATTTTGTCCACTTAGGCAATTAATATATGGGCTTTTACTACACTTTCAATGTTTTCCATTTTAAAGGGAAAAGCCGGTCCTCCTATTAAATGTCTGTATAGCTTTGAACAAGCACAGCAAGATTTAAGGTTTTTAATATGACAAATCGACTTGCTTTCTACTCCACAATTTATCGAGTCTAGGTAAGATTGCCAATAAGCCTCCTCATGAGGGATAGCACATGTCTAAATGCTGTCATGCTTTACTTTAGTAACAATATCAAATAAATGAGTCTCATAGAATAGATGGGATAGTAGAGCAATTTTAGTCAGCCAAGTTTTGCTTTTTAATTGCGTAAAATAGACCAAGTGTTACTACACTGCTGCTTCCGAGACCTCTGCAGGCTCCGTCCCACCAATCTATCCTGCAAGGTAACAGGCTAAATTATGTTTCCATGAAAATAATACATTCCAAATGCCTCAACTTTTAAAGGCATCTCTTCTTTTGCTGGAAAGAGGAATTTGGGGCACTTTCTATAATCGAAGGGGTTCAGTGCTGGCTGTATCAAGATCGCCACCCTCACCACTGATGACAGGCAGGCCTTAGAGCACACATCAGGACAAGCAGTGCAAACGGTTCTTCATAAGAGGGTACATGAGCTCCCTCTCACGTTTTCCCTTCCAGCTTTCTGCCCTTGAAAAAGCATCCCGCACACCTTCATTACACGGAGGTGTAAAGAGCAGCACAAACAACAGAAGCAGGCTCAAGGGGTGGTGAGACGGTTCGGGGCAAGGGTGCTTGTCACCACGCCTGACCACCCAAGTTCAATTCCCAGGACCCACATGGGGCAAAGGAGAAGTCCTGAAAGCTGTCCTCTGATCCCCACACACTAAATAAATAAGTAAAAATATTTTAATGAATACTGCAGCTATCTGATGACTAAGAAATCCTGCCTGCTCAGATGAAGAGCCAATATATTGAGACCAAACCATTTTCTCAAATGTTTTTATTATTATTATTATTATTTTAATCTTTGAAGCAGTAGGGGATGAACCAGGGCTTTGCCCATGTGAGGTAAGTGCTCACATAAGGTTTTCAATTCCATCTCCACTTCAGTCTTATGTTCCTCAGAGTCTCTTACTCTATGTTGACTTACGGCCTGAGGACCCTCATTGTCCTCACCATTCCCATCAGGCTTTGGGCTTGAGTTTTCTTGGGGAATCATTCTGGCTTTCATTGTCTGTTACTATGTGGCACTTCCAGCCCCTACGCTGTGATCTTAAGCAGAAACACTGAGAACTATTATGAATTTGCAACCTCTTCAACACTCTGCTCCCTGATTATCATCAGACCCCGTGCGTTTGGCATCAGCTGTTTCTGATCTGCTGCCATAAGACCATACGGCATCAGGGAATGATCCACACGTGAACCCAGGAGCCTGTACCTACCTCCCAATTCTCAGCACAGCATTAAGCCCACTGTTTATTTCTGCCAACCTTCTCTTTCCTGGTGGGACTTCCTCATGACAGATAGCATGCTGACTCATACCCTAGTCTGAGCTCCTCCTCCAGGTTACTGCTCTAGAAAGTTTTCTGCACAGTCAGAACGGCCGCCCACACTGTGCTCCAACTCCACATGCATTGCCTACAGCCTCATCCTTCACGGTGATGTTTGTAACAAAACGGAAAGTTCTGCCTTCTTATCACCGTCAGGGCTGAAAGGCAGACAAGTGGGGACATGAGTGGAGTTATCACGTTAAAACGAAGATGCTGCTGCCAGCTTTAAATGCTCCTCCAGTCAGCCTTCTCCTTGGTCTGGGCCCAGAGTGTGCTGAGTGCCGGTGGCCATGGAGAGAAGGGCTCAAGCTACCTTCTCTGTTGTTAGTACCTTCTGCAGAGTCTTGCTAACATCTTCATCACCCTGCATGGACTTCGGTCTTGGCGGGCTGGAATGGCTCATAGTAAGCATACAAAACCTTTGTGTTTATACATGGGATAGAAAACATCTGCTGCTATCAGTTTACAAACCCAATATTCTTTCTTTTGAGAAATTCTTGTGGTTTTAAACTTAATGTTTACAAGTAAACAGCCCATGATTTTCTTGATGGTTTCATTGCTTCATGGCCTCCACAAATTTCTCCATAAATTACTGAACATTGTTTTTAGGAATATCAACATCCATTACAGCTATAAACCAAACCCAGCATGTTAGGAACCAGAATACTAAGGACACCACATGAGCTCTTTAGGTCTTGGTTTCTCAGGATAATTTCTACCATCCCCAGTCTGCCACACTCAGGAAATGTATTTTCTCTCCTCCTACATCCCCATTCCCCAAAGCTAGTGAGACTCAT
Source organism: Montemys delectorum (assembly GCA_019843815.1). Classification (NCBI taxonomy): domain Eukaryota; kingdom Metazoa; phylum Chordata; class Mammalia; order Rodentia; family Muridae; genus Montemys; species Montemys delectorum. The sequence goes on from JADRCD010035924.1 coordinate 13,015, forward strand.
TTCATTTTGGCAACTTGGAGTTTGGGAAAACAAAAAAATAAAGCCTATTGCTGTAATGTAATTACTAACGTTAAACCACAAAATGAAAAACTGATTAGAAGTTAAAGCTGGTAAATACAAGTTCTCATTACAAATGGTTATGTTGTTTTATTACGTTTAGTGTACAGTTGACAAACGGATTATAACCTGTCATGGTCTGGATAGCCCCAGGGCATATGGGATTATTTATCACATGACTTGTGCCACACATGAGTCACCGTTCTAGCCTATCAATCCTGGAATGTCCACGCCCTGTCCACTGAGTCTACTCTTGTGAACCTAATCATCACGTCCATGTCAAATTTCCATAGAAAGTTTCGAATACTACCAATTTGTACCATTAAGTCTCAGTGACACTTGTCATGAACCAACATCCTGCAGACACTGCTTTGAAAAGTGTTGTCACTAGATGTCATTGGTATAGAACCAATAGCATTTGTTGAGGAATGTGGGTGCTGCGCTGGTCAGATTTCTACTAATACAATAAAATACCTGAGGCAATCAACTTAGAAAGAAGAAAGGTATGTGTTTGCTCGCAACTTCAGATCATGGTTGGCACCTCTGCGTCTAGGACTCTAGCAAGGCAGCACATCGCAGTGAGTAGCACACTGGCAAAGCTACTCTCCACATTGATGGGATGAGGAGAGAAGAGAGAGGCCAGAGCTCTGCAGCATCTTTTGAGGACACACCTCCCAAGACAGAAAACTAGTCTTGAGTTCTTACAGTTTTCATCATCTCCCATTAGTACTTAGCTGGGGACAAAGCCTTTGATACACAGGGTTTGAGTAAGCTGAACCTCACATGCTTCTGAGTAGCCTGAGAGGACATGGTATGTGTGAGTGAGTCTGGAATGTAGCGCGTGGTCTGTGATGCAAGGATACTGGAAACCATCATCTATTTGTTACAAGTTTTAAACAAAGACCTTGCACTGCATGCACCCTGTAAACACTGACAAGGACTGAGAACTCTGTCAGTCTTTGAAATGATATTGGGTTCATATGTAAACTTTCAAACACTAGTGTGTTTGGTAATGTGTTTCTCTAAAACAAACCAGCAGTTTTTACTGTAGCTTGGTAGTGTGTGTATGTGGTGTGTGTGTGGTATGTATGTGTGTATCTGTGTGTGCAGCTGTGTGTCTGTGGGAGCTGGCAGTGGTGGGGAGAGAGAGAGAGGGAAGGAGAGAGAGAGAGGGAAGGAGAGAGGGAGAGAGGGAGAGAGGGAGAGAGGGAGAGAG
>JADRCD010035954.1:0-12602 GCA_019843815.1 Montemys delectorum
CACACACACACACACACACACGCATGCACGCACACACATGCATGCACGCACACACACAAGCACACACACTGTTAAGGGCTTTCTGTTTATTCTTTGAGCTTGGAATTACTTTTTAATGCCAGAGTGGCCTGGATTTCCTTCTCTAAGTCTACTGACTGTGATATGGTCCCCATACATCATCATGTCTTATACTTTCATTTGATTTTGACATGTCTTCATGTGTCTCAGTCTGGCCTCCATATAATAAGTACCTAGAGATGACTTTGATCCTCTGATCCTCCACTACTGATGTTCTTGAATTTTATACAGGCAGACACCACCGTCTCTGGTTTATCTGACGTGGGTGACTGAGCTAGAGGTTCATACCCACTAGACAAGCTGCTAGCATCTCATACACCCAGTTCTCATACTGGTAGATTTATCATTTAAAAAGGAAAGAGGAAAGAAAACTTAGCACCATGACAAATATTTTCAGTCCCAATCCTTGAGGAATGGAGGCTTAGGTTCAGGGGTTCAAGGCCAGCTTTGAGCCAGGAACACATCTTACAGTAACATATTCAAATCCCAGGTATCTCTTCCAAACCCTGTGGTGGGAACAGCCCCTCCCTCCTCTGCTGATAGCCCCTCCCCTCATGCACAGCTCAGGCCTGAGTCACTAACTCATCCTCTGCAGACAGACAGCCTACAGGAAGCCCACTTTGCTCTGCCTTCTGAGCCCACAGACTAAGAGTTTGATTCCTCCCACCACGTTGCTCTCTGTTGTCTCTTCCACAGTGGACTATAAAGACTCTAAGATGTCCTTGCTTGTCAGCCTGGCAGTCACAGTAGTCCTCAGAGGGCACCAGCTCCTGGGACCCCCACACCCCAGCAATGACTCTCTGTGTCCTTGGGAAAAGGAGAGTCCTCACAAAGTGGCTCCTGAGCCCTGTCCCTGCCCTCCCTGTACTTCTCCATTGCTGTTCCTCACTGTCCCAGCTGCCCTGCCCTCTCCCCTGCCACAGGCACTCTCCTGCATCTGGACCTTGGCCCCCTCTCTCTCTCTTCTCCCCTCACAACCCTTTCTGGTTGGCTAGCCCTCTTCCGCTTTGCTCATCCCTTCTGTGTGACAGTATTAGAAGGAGCATTAAGCCTGACAGTGCAGGTTAGGATTGCACTCACAGCCTCCAGCACTGCCGCCCAAGTTTCCTTGGCTTGCTGGATCCTTCTCTATCAGCACCATTCATGTGTTCATCCATGCAGGAAAACAGTGAATTCTACATTTTTGTTTTTTAAACAAATATTATTATCTATGTATGTATTGCATGCAATAGCCAATAAACTAATCAGATTTTCTTATGGTCTCATAGCTGCATCTTTAATCCATTGATAGAGGCTAGAGTCATAGAATCATATGTATTGTGTTAAAGGCAGTAAACAAACATGTAAATTGAGTAAAATTTTAGTATTATACTACTCTTTTCTATAGTAAGTTGGGCACCTTGTAATTTTTATAAATCTATGATATCAAAATTATTATAAGCATGTTATCACTTTAAAATTTTATGGTTTTTTGTTTTTTGTTTTTTTAGTTTTTGATTTTGGTTTTTCCGAGACAGGGTTTCTCTGCATAGCCCTGGCTGTCCTGGAACTCACTCTGTAGTTCTCACTATGTTCAGGCTGGCCTCGAACATAGAAATCAGCCTGCCTCTGCCTCCCAAGTGCTGGGATTATAGGCGTGCGCCACCACCACCTGACTGCGGCTATTGTTTTTAATTGTATGTATCCCTATGTGTGTGTACGCATGTGTGTTTTTGTGGTGATGTTTACATGTGAGAACAGTTGTCCAGGGAATGTTGGGTTATTGTGACTCTCCAGTGATAGTGGCTGTGACCCTCTCAGCCAGGGTGCTGGGAACCTCTCCCAGTTTTCAAGTTTTCTGTAAGAGCAGTTGGCACTCTTGACCAATGAGCTGCTACAGCAGCCTAACAGTAATGTTATAGTGGGAGTAGTATTTGTTCATACTCCCTCAAACTTGGTCTATGAGTGCTCAGAATGGAACTAAAATGAAAAAATTTAAAACTTTTGTCTTTGACGTCTATGGGACAATATGCTTAGCACTTTACTCAGTCCTTGTTGCTAATACTGAACTTGATTGAGGCTTAGGGACCAACCACTGTGGCTACTTAGAAGGAACAGCCCACAGTCAACTACGGGGCAAGTGCACCTCCATTAGAAGGCTGCTCCTCGCTTAGGGTTCTACCAGGGGAAGAGACTCTTCTCTCTGACTTCAGTTTTTTCTCTACTTATGTCTTCCTTGTGCCGAGACCAGGAATGATACTGAAGGCTATATGTGGGAAGGAGCAGGAAAGAGGAGTGTTTGGGAGGACAGGGGGCCTTGGGCCTTGCAGAGAGGCCTATGTGATTCAGACAGACAGGATAAGAGACCTTCTCAGATACAGTGTGGTGAGGGCCCCAGCCAACCAGAGCATCTCCTCATTGTCCTGCAGGTCACCATCATGATGCCCCCTCAGGTCTTCATTTCAGGCCTCCTACTCCTTGTCCCAGGTGAGTGAGAGGTGGGGTGGGGAATGCCTGGGAGGATGGAGGTTCAGACAAAACTGGGGGCGGAATCACTGGTTATATAGAGAACAAAGAACCAGGAGGAAACTGTAGCCCCACAGAAATTTCTTAACTGCCACACCACCTCCAATAGGATCTGTGTGACAAGTTCCACAGACTGAGGCATTTGACCTCATAAGGGAGAGGCCTCCTGGAACTTGTTGTAAAACTCTCCACCATAGAAAGATTATTGAGCTGTAGTTCTCTTGGCAACTTATCTGTTTTCTGTTTTCTGTCCCCTTTTCTAATTTATAAGATTATCCTAGGCTAAGACCTGAAGCAAGAATAAGAGTATGAAACCATCCCTTGAGATGGAGTCACTAACCATGACCTCATCTCCGGGGAAACCAGCACTTCACTTTATAAGTTATGTATAAGATAGTATTGATAAATATAACTTTACCAACAATAATTTTTGATATGACTACACATGTGTCATCAGAAGTGGGCTTTGGCATATTGTCTAAGAAAGCTTTAAATAGAAAGAATTAAAACAGTTTAAATTTATGCTTTGAAGAGTTACAGAAGAACAGGAACTAGATGTTAAATGACAACTGAGTATAAAGATTTATTAGTTTGTTTTTAGATATTTGCCGCTAGCCTTAGATGAGTTTTGTATTTTGAGGTATCAAATGATCATAATGATATCCGTTCTACCTGGCTGCTTCATTAAACACATCTTTTTGAAGCTGTAAGACTTAGATGATTTTGTACTTTGCTGTGCCGAATGATTATTACAATGTCTGTCCTATTGTACTGCTTCACTGAACACAGGTTTTCACTGTTGTAATACCTGCTTCTCTATGCATAAAAACCCTTGCTTGAGAGCTACAAAATACACTCAGATTCAAACTGCCTCTGTGGCTGTTTCTGTTTGTCACCGCCAAATCCTTACTCACCTGGCCTCAAGAACCCACATCCCAGGGAGCCCAGCTAGAGTGGTCCGTCGCACTTAACCTCCACAAATTTCAAAATTTATGGCTCAAATATAAGACCCACAAGACTGTCTGGTAAGGGATGAATATACATACATGCATGTTATATTTAAGAAATGGTGACTGCATGTTTGTACATGTAATCATCAATGTATGAGGGCTGCAGAAGTGGCTTTCACTTTACCCATATGACATTGAAAAAGCCTTTTATTTTCAATTGTTTAATTAAAAATACTAATTGAAATCATCTATGATATAGGAGTAAATAATTTTTTGAAATAGGGTCCAAAATAACAGGATAGACAGCTGAGAATTACCTCACTACCCCCCAAGAGCTAAGATAATAGGTTTGAACCCCTACATCTCATACAGATTCTAAATTTCACAATATAATTCCTAGCAAGTGGGAATTTGGAATGTCATTAATTCTTTCTTTTAAAGATTTATTTATTTATTTTATGTATATGCATACACTGCAACTGTCTTCAGACACACTAGAAGAGGGCATCAGATTCCATTACAGATAGTTATGAGTCATCATGTAGTTGCTGGGAATTGAACTCAGGACCTTTGGAAAAACAGTCAGTGCTCCTAACCATTGAGCCATCTCTCCAGCCCTGGAAGATCATTAATTCTTAACATACATTTCAGTAATTATATTATGATAATATTATTATAGTTGTGAATATAAAACAATGTATTTGGAAAAAACTGAGTGATGAGTGTCCCAATGAAAAGTACACTCCCATTACACACTCATTTTATACAACAAGGAACATGCTTTCTCAGATCATGTCCCAAACACACAGGCCAGACACAGGCTGGGCAGAAGCATGGTGACCACCCAGTGACTCTCACAGTTCACTGTTCTGTGTTATTTGCTTATTCCTTTCTTCCTGTGCTGGGATCAAACCTAGGGACTAGCATGGGCTAGGTGAGCATGGCATCCTTGAGCTGCATCTTCAGCCCTCAGATTCCCCTAACATGGAAGCAACTGGTAATAGGGAATTCGTTCTATCATCTCAAAAAATACATATTAAAGTTGTTATGCTAGGTTTAAAATTTGCATGATTTAATCCCTGATTTATTCTGATTTTGTGGTCTCATGTTATGAATGTTGTTCAGTTTCTGGAATCTTATCAACATATAAGAAGGAATCCCTGAGGCAGTGGCGGCACACGCCTTTAATCCCAGCACTTGGGAGGCAGAGACAGGTGGATTTCTGAGTTTGAGGCCAGCCTGGTCTACAGAGTGAGTTCCAGGATAGCCAGAGCTATACAGAGAAACCCTATCTCAAAACAAACAAACAAAACAAAACAAAAACAAGAAGGAATCCCTGTTCAGGTTTTGGTTTGGTTTTAGTTTTGGTTTTGTTTAGGATCAGCTTTGAGGACTGATCCTAAAGGCTCCCGCTTCCTGAGGGATTTTATCAAACCCATTCTGAGCTTGGTCTGGTAGCACACCTTTGATCCCATCTTGGGGAGACAGAGGTAGGCAGACCTCCATGAATTCAGGCAGCGTGTTCTACAGACAGAGTCTCAAATACTGAGGTCAGCCAACATGACATAGTTGTTACAATAATCCGCACTTGAGCCAGAAAAGAAAAATGGGAAAGAAATGAAGAAGTAAAATCCATTGTAGGAAATTGTTGAGCGCTCACTTTCCAACTCCACTCTTTTACCCACAGCTGCTGTGCATTCTTTCCCAGAGGTGCATGGAGTGGTAGGACACTCTGTCACACTGCCATGTACATATCCAGTGTCTACTAGAAAATTCTATATGTGCTGGGGCCGAGGGGCATGTAGCTACGATACATGTGGAGAAATGCTTATTGCAACTGATGGACACCGTATCCAATATCGGGCAAACAATCGCTACCAGCTAAACGGGCAGATTCTTCAAGGAAATGTGTCCTTGACAATACTGGATCTCACTGAGAGTGACAGCGGCCACTACTGCTGCGGAGTGCAAATGAAGGGATGGTACGGCATTGTAGAGATAGTGACCACCTTACTGCTGGTTCAACCAGGTAAGCTTACCTTCTTTCTTTGCTTATTATTGTTCGCTAACAATGAGAAACTAAGGTTCTTATAATCATGCTTGCAATTAAACCCTTGCTTTTTATTTATTTATTTTTTAATGACGTGATCTCATGTATCTCAGACTGTTCTCTGATGCCCTGTTCTCCTGGGCCTCCTGCCACTAACTTTCTAGTGCTGAGAATACAAGTGAGTCCTCTCAGTCCCAGCCTAAATTACCTTGTCGTAATTTGTGGTATGTGGTTCCCTGTTTCACTTTGTCCCTTGGGGTGTCCAGGCACAGCTGCACACCATTTGGGAAAGAATAAAGTAGAGTCTGGAGAAGGTGGTCAGCAGGAGCTTGGTTGGTCCCTTGACATCCACATACTTGATATAACACAAATACACAAATAAAGAAATAAATGCATGTATTACATTTAAGGGAGGGGGTAAGCCTGCTACTTCCCTACGCATGGAAAAAACACTACACTTTTTCTTTTCTTTATTTCAAAGTAAAAACACCTTAGATTAAGGGATTGTACTGCATCCCCATAAGAAGAATTTCAAAGCACCTGTTGCTTGTCTCCGAGGTTTTAGTTCTTAGGTTGGGCAGTGAAGACAGGCAGATTACTGACAGGGACCACATGTCTGATGACACAAAGGAGCCTGAGTGCTTCTCTCACTGTTTCCTCCCAGCACCATTTTTTTTGTCTTTGCTCTATCTTGGAACTCTGCACACCGAGGCCATCAGTAGCTGTTTGGATGCTACCAGCAAGTCTGATGCTGTTGGTTTGTGAGTTGCAGGTTGAACATGGCCAATCCAAAACCTCCAGTCTGCAGTACTTCAAAATCTGAAACCTTTGGAGCACAGACTTGATAATGTATCTGCAAAGTTTGACACCATGAAACTATCCTGTGCAGAGTTATCCACAGTTATAACTTTACCTTAAGCTATATATGTAAAGAGGGCATGTGGATGCTAGCTCAGTCCATGTTTATACTTGCGCCTCGCCCATAAAATAGCATCTTTATACAAATATTCCAAATTGTTAAGAAAGATTTTAATTCTGTAACTCCTTGCCCCCAAGCATTTTTTGGATAATAGATATTCATCCTGTCTCTCTTAAAAGCCATAGCACAGTATCTGTGTTCTACCAAATGTGCAAATCCCTTTCTGATGGGCCTTGTATGGAATCTGCATGCTAAGATGCAGGGCTGTATTGTGTGTCCTCTCAGAAATGACTGAAAGCAGCATGCTGGGCTTGAAACTGTGGGTGAAGTCAGTCATTGCTGAGAGGAGTCCTGGCCCCTATACCTCCTCAGTTTCACAGATGCAAAGAGAGATCTGAGGATCTGACACCTGCCAGTCATATAGTGTTTCCATGGAAACGTGGTCTCTTTTCTCATCCACGTTATCAGTGCAGCTGCCTCCTATTGGTGAGCTTCACTCCACTGCCCTACTCTGCCACATCCTAGTTCAGGAGAGTTCGGGAAAGGAGCCTCTATCTGGGGAGGCCTCTTGCAGGTGCAACAGTAGAAGCTCTTTTCTTGTCTTACTTTACTGATCATTGCTTTCATCTTGATTTCCAAATCCAGAAATTTCCACGAGTCCACCAACAAGACCTACAACTACAGGAAGACCCACGACTATTTCAACAAGATCCACATATGGACTAACAACATCAACCGGAATCTCTACCTCTACACCTCCAACATCAGCACACACACAAACTCACAAACCAGGTAAAACCCCAAGTGTATCAGGGCCCAGCATCCTTCTTCTTCTTCTTTTTTTTTTTTTTTTTTTTTTTTTTTTTTTTTTTTTTTTTTTCGAGACAGGGTTTCTCTGTGTAGCCCTGGCTGTCTTGAAACTCACTCTGCTGACCAGGCTGGTTTCGAACTCAGAAATCCACCTGTCTCTGCCTCCCAAGTGCTGGACACTGCCCAGCCCCAGCGTCCTTCTTATAAGAGAAGGTAGGACACACAGATACTGAGTCAAATCATAAGCTTACAATTGGTGAAGAGTTTTGGACGGGGTCCCAAACAACAGCTTCACAAGGTCTGTGATTTTTCCAGGCTCAAGCTGTATTCACCCACGGTTGTGTAACAGCTTGAAGATGGAGGACACTTTCTCTCTTTATCAGATTCCCAGGGGATTCGCTAGTAGCCAGATGTAGGGGGATCATAGACCTAGGGCAGCTGATGAGGATGGTGGGAATCTGGTCCAGCTGGGCATGGCTTTCTGATGCAGAAACAGGAATTATTGAGAACCAAGGTCACTGTGGATCCTTTATGTCCATTCTGAAATTGTCTCACACAGCTGAGGCCATAGTTCAATGAAGCTAAGTGTTTCCTGAGCACTGGGCAGGAGTCTACATGCTTCATGACACAGTGTTCATTCTCAGACAGCTGTCTGATATAGCTGGGGTCTGTCTCTATTGTTAGTGACAGGAACCGACCCAGAGTCAGAAAGTTCATGGTGGAGGTTATGAAGCTAGAAAGTGGCTGAGACTCTGTCCCTGTTCACTTGAGTCAGAAGCCCATTCTTCTAACTCCAGGGCCAGGCTCCCTGTCTTCCTGTTATGGATGCAGATATTCGGAGAGTTTATTCTGTTTTCACATACTCACAAGAAAAGGCTTCAGAATACCCTCCTTTAAAAAGAGGCCATGGAAGCCTTGTAAGGTTTTTGCTTTAAGCATCTTTTAATTCTTTAATGTAGCATGAAAAGTGCAAAATATATCCTTGGAAGGGGTGAAAAAACTCACATCAAATTTGAAGGCTTTGGTAAGTGATTTTGTTGTGTCCAAATTACCAAAATCACAAAGTGAACACCAAGAACCACAACTCCAGTCCAAGCCCATGAGAGATCTTTATTCAAGCTGGACCTCGGGTCACAAACCCTCCTGATGGAGCAGGATAGGAGAGAAATCCCCAGTTCTAGGCGAAGAGGGTTTATGAGGAAAAAAAACCCACAATCGGGGAGGTTTCCAAGCCTTGGCATTACATGAGAGGTTGGTCTTTAAGCTAATTGGTTTACAGCACCTGGTTAAACCACAAGGAGGAAGCCTACATCAAAGAGGAGCATCTTGACCTGGGAAAGACTTATGTTTTCTAAGCCCACTCTGTTGTCATCAGCTAGCTGCAGCTGCTGTGTCTATTTTGCTACTGCCAGGGACATTTCATGATTTCTCTCAGACTTCAAGGGTGGGGGGCCATGCCTCTCTAAGCTAACTTAGAATGGAGTCTTAAGAACAAAATGGAGTTCATTCTGCTACCTCAGTCCCTTCAGTTTATCCTGCTCATGCATTTGAGTGAGGCTCTGAGGTCCATATTTCAAATTGCCCACAGGTAAGAGTTCAGATTCAATATTAATGGGTAGTAAGGTGACTTAAGGATGGGGAGAAGCCTGTCATCCTGAAGGCAAGGTTAGGCCAAACCTTCTATAACCTTCTATATCTAGGAGTGAAACGATCTATGTTCGAGAGGTTCTCGAACATTCCTAAAACCCGTCCATTCCCTGAGGTAGAGCTCCATTCTGTAAAGCAGAAGAAGCTTCACAGGGTTTTTGTTTTTTGTTTTTTGTTTTCTGGTAGAGGAAACTAATGGGAGTCTGGGTGTACACATTTGTAACTCAATATTCTCAGGAGATGGTTTTCTGTGGTTCCCCTATCTCCGTGTGCCCTACATTTTTCTAGTACACTGTTACTGTGTGTGAGAGAGACAGAGGGAGTATGGAGGGCAGATCTTTCTCTGTAATGCCCTGTCACCTAGCCCTCAGCAAGGTAATACTCCCCAGAGCAGAGCAGAGAGCAGAGCAAGTGTGTCTCTGCTTTCCTTGAGACTCCTGGCACTTTGATCTTGTGCTTTTAGGCTCCTGGGCTAAGTCCTACTGTGCCCATATCAACCCTCTCTTGCTGAATGTTTTCCAAAAGCAAGAAATATAAGGGCTGAAAGGGATTTCAGTAATCACATGGCCCACCAACTGCCTTGGATAGCTGTGCCTGCCCAAAATCTTACACACCATCTCATTGATTATTTCATGGTAATTTATGTCACTGCTAGGTTGGGAAAACTCTAAAGTTCTTCTTAGGAAACACTCAATTTATCCACATTTCAATTCATCCACCAATACTAGACACATTTCTTTTGACAAGTTGTTGAGCATTTCTCATTAGAGATATGATACTGTTAAAGTAAACTCCACAGTATCCACTCTCCTCGATGCTCCTTCATATGTTATTGTTATAACAATAATAATAACATCCTCCCTTTCCCAGCACAGGGTTGAATGCTCAAGCATGCATTCCTAAGGGCTTATGTCAGGACCTTGAGGACCAAGGAAGGTCACTTTGCTAATGGATGTGATCAGCATTGAGTTCAAATTTTGTCTGATTCAACTTCACCCTACTGAGTCACTTACTCTGATTCCTGGAAGAGCTTACTTAAAGGCCTAAGTGCCAAACAGAGCCTAGACTGTAGATGTTGCCTAAACTTAGTCATTGCCTTTGGCTGCTTGGAAGGGCTCTCCCAAAGAATAAAATATAAATCCTGGAATATAGGAAGGGTAGAGAGCTATGAGTCATCCAAAGGGCAATGCCAGCTTTGGCAGTTCTTAGGGACTTCCATAGATCTGCAGTATTTCCACTCATTGTATGGGTACTGGGGGTGGGGGTTGCCAACAGAGTTGTCTGTCATTTGCAAAAACTAGAAATATATAATCATCTCATATCTGTTTCATATATAAATGCAGTTAAGGGGATTCTTGTTAGAATGTTATAATCCAAGAGGATCCTGTATTTCATTCATAGACACACAGAAACAATGAAAACAATGTATTCTTTGCTACAAAATAGACAATTCAAAATACTATGAAAATCTAAATGTTCAAACCCTGCTGCTCAGTGACTCTACTGGCATATTAAGCCTTAATCCTCACAAGGTATAGGATATATTTGCCTTATGAATATTATTTACAGATGTAGTTAAAAATTCTAAATTCTTGTATTTGCAATTAATTTTTCTTCCCATTTACCAGACTGGAAAAACACTGTGACATACCCAGACAACTCTTGGAATAATAACACGGTAAGGATTCCTCCATAATTTGTTGGCCATGTTCCCCTGTATATCTTTTAGGAAGCACATGATATTTAACAGTTGTTTGTAATATTAGTCTACAGTCATTTGTATCAAAAGAGAAGAAGAAGAAAAGAGAGATTTAGTGGTCTATTTCTTAATTTTTGAACTCAAGAAGTTAATGCAAGATGTCAAATTTTTGAGGACAGCCTGGACCAGCAGGCAAATTTCATTATGTGATAAGACCCTGTCAATAAATAAAACTATAAGCCGGGCGTTGGTGGTGCATGCCTCTAATCCCAGCACTTGGGAGGCAGAGGTAGGCGGATTTCTGAGTTCGAGGCCAGCCTGGTCTACAGAGTGAGTTCCAGGTCAGCCAGGGCTATACAGAGAAACCCTGTCTCGAAAAACCAAAAATAAATAAATAAGTAAATAAATAAATAAATAAATAAATAAACTATGTATATCCTAATATTGTTTTTCTATGCACTGACTATTCTCTGTGGAGCCGTATGCCTTACCTATGGACAGTCAAAACATAACAAGCAGATGCTGATAGTGAGACTCTTTTGTTTGTGTTTTGAGACAGGCTCTCATCTAAACCAACTGACCTTGAACTTACTACATAGCTGAGGATGACCCCAAACTTCAGATTGTGCTGCCTCTATCTTCCAAGTACTGAAAGCATAGTCATGGATGCCACCATAACTGCCCCCCCACCTTGAGGCATCACCTTATTTAGTAGCTCAGGCTGGCCTGCAACTCCTAATCTTCTTGCCTCAGCCTCCTGAGTACAGAGATGACAGGTCTGTGTCATCTTGCCTAGCCAGATACTCAAAAAAAAGAATGTAATGCCTTATTTGATATGAGCACAGAGTGGTTTGACAGACATGAGAAGAATCTGCATATACTGTTAAATATCAGAAATCATTATGCACACATGACTAAGGGATCAGACTCTGGTTAGGTATAAAACAAAAGAGACTTCATACAGAGGTTTTTCTTGCCTTCAGTCGCTTGTGAAACAATCATGGTAGTAGCAAGGTGGAACAAGTTAGAGTTAGGTTCAAAACAAGTAGTAGAAGAATCTGGACTCTGAAGATGTGGAGCTGTCTCTCAGTGCATTGAAAACGATGCACAGCAGCACACAGCACTGTTTTCTGGTGTTTGGTTAGGTCTCTGAGACAGAATCCCATGTAGCTCAAGCTGGCTGTGAAACTGCTCTGTACCTGGGAAGGATCTTGACCTCCTAACCCTCCTGCTTCCACCTCTCAGGTTCTGAAAGTGAGGTGTGCTCCCCCATGCCTAGCAACAGCAGCATAGGTCTTAGCTCAGTAGATCAACTTCTTGGTCTGTATCTCGTGAAAACATTAAAGGAAATTTGTGAAGATGAGTGAGAAAGGATAGGCTTTGCTGCCATTTGGAATCAGAAAGATGTTATTAAGTAGATAGATGTTCATGTGGGCATGGTAACACGACTATGATCCTAGCAGATGTAGGCAGGAGGATCAGAGGTTCAACACTGTTGTCAACTAGTGAGTTCTGGACCAGCCTAAGATACAGAAGACCCTGTCAGAATAACAAACAAACCTTATTTCTCCTATATGCCCCAGGGTGTTTGTCAAGAAGCGCTTGAGAGTGCCTTACCCAAGAGCCCCACTGAGCATGTCATTTGTAGCTGTAGAGACAGAGCTCACGAAGCTTAGTTAATGTGTCCATGGTCTCACTGACTAAGCAGAGGAGCTGGGGTTGTGATCCAGAGATGAGGTTCATACAAGGGCAGCCACCTGATCTCCTGGTCTGCTTCCTGCAGTTAAACCCTTGTCTCAGGGTCTGCTTAGGTCTAATAGATCAGTGCTGAGCTACGAAAGGGCCTAAGCTGATGCCCTGCCTGTCTCATGCTTATTCCAGTAGGGAATGATGCCACGTTACCTGCACCAGAGCGCTGGAAGAGATTCTGCATTTGTGTCTGAT
>JADRCD010035974.1:0-18150 GCA_019843815.1 Montemys delectorum
TGATCCAAAGGATCCCACCAATCTCTTGGTGCTGGTAATGGACAGCACATCAGCTAGCCTAAGACACGGGGCATCGGCCAGAGCCTATCATTTATAAAAACAAAAAGGGGGAGATGTAGAGAGCCATGCCCGAGCTGACTCAATCGCCATTACAACATGGCGCCGGCATCCGGTGTCCTCTCCCTGTAAACAGGTAGTCTGCGCATGTGCTAAGGGCCAGAGCGTGCCAAGTCACAGCCAATCCCGGGGCATCACATGAGGTAATGAGCAAACAGCCAATCAGAAATGAACATGCCGCTCCAGGGTATATATAAGCAGTGCCTTTTCGAGGTTTGGGGTCTTCCTCTTCACATTGCAATAAATGCTTGCTGCAGAAGGATCCTGGTGTCCACGTGCGTTCTTGCTGGCGAGAGGATTGCGCAGATTACATATGGGTACTTTCAATATTGGTAACAGTAATTGTGATGTAGACAGCAGTTTTATTTATTCAATATTATGTTATGTTCATAAGATATATCCATGTTGCCATATGTATCTAAAGGTTATTGAGTCTGAATTGTACATATCATTTTTCTGTTATTTGAATAATTTTGACTTTCCTGAAACATATACTTAAAAGGAATGCCTGATGAGACAAAATTGAGAAGTGAGTGGTTGGTGATTGGAAAGTTTTAATTTATGTTATTAGCCCAGAGAGTTCATTAGTTTGTTATGCCTCCAATAAAATATACTCTGGATAGTACATCAAATTTTTGTAGTTCTGCCATATGTGGAACAATTTGTTTAACACACATTATATCCATGTTTCAAAGTACCATCTATCCAGCGGAGACAGGGCACTTACCAAGCACCAGAAAGGCTAACACCTTAATCATGGATTTCTGACCCTCTAGAACTGTTATTTATTATTTATTATTATTTAAAAGTGACTAAGCTTCAAACATTGCTCCAGCAAACAAAAATAGTAAATTACACTCTATATATACCTATACTTACTTATCCATTCTCCATTTGATAGGCGTCTATGCTTTCTTCAGCTAATTGGCAGCATTTAAATTTATCATTAAATATGTGCAACCATTTACATTTGCAAAATTTATATTGTACTTAAGAATAATCAAGATAACTAAGACAAAAGTATTTATTTTGATTCAGTTTTTGAGGTCCTTGTCTAAATGATGTAGGTTCATTGATATTTGACACTGGTGGGAATGTTAAATGCCCATACTAGTAAATAAATAGTGACCAGAAAGCAAAGGAGGAAAAGCAGATTGGACTAATGTTCTCCATATTTCTTTGAAAACATATTACAATAACCAAAGAATCTTCAAAAATACTCACCTTTTAGATGTTTTACCTTTTCCCAACAATGTTACTATGGAGACCAATTTTTTTTTTTTTAAGTTTATGACTCTGTGAGATCACTTAAGATTCAAACTTATAGCACTATCCAGTCTATAGTATCTGAAAATAAAAGACTATCTATTGCTAATGTAAGTTTTCTATTATTTGAAAGGATGCCAAAAATCTAGAAAGCAACTTGATTGACATATCTTATTCAATAAGCCTAATTGCTGTACATGCTGCCTCAAATACAAATTTAGTCACCAAATTCTATGCATTTGACATGCTAAAATCACCAAAGTTATTTTGGAGCAAATTGTAACAATAGTACAGTTAGTATAAATCTAAACATAGATAATATTTATCCACTATTAACCCTTTTCATACAGTAATAAGAAAAGGCTTACCCTATTTCTTATAAAAACTGGGAAAGAAACCTTCACATATAAACAGTTATTAGCAAGTGAAGAGGATATGTTGATCTGACACAATGAATATTTCATCTTTGGAACAAAGTATAAAGAATGTTATAATTTGATTAAGTGAATTTTCATCAATGATCTGGCTTGATAAGAGCCCTGAAAGTTAATTACATGATTCTAAAGGCAATATGGTACCTTCAAATTATTTTAATTTGAAAAGAGGTATTTATCTCTTCGATTTTATTTTCTATGTAGTATTGTTCCTGATTTATTTTCTTGTATGAGAGAGGTTGTATCAGGCATGAGTATATTCATCTGAAATACAAAGGATGTGTAAATAACTAGTAGTGCTTTTCTCAAAATGCAGCATCCACACTGGGAAGTTAATTTAGTTGAAGAGAATGTTCACTGTGTTATTTCTAAAAATCTGCCTAAAAAGAGATTTTATAGTTCTATTTGGGGTAAGTATTTGTTCATATAATTTATGTGACAAGCCTCAAAAGAAATAGTTTTTTCATCTTTCTCTAGAACAGTAGTTTTCATCCTGAGGGTTGCAAACTGTGAATTCAATGACCCTTACACAGGGATTGCATAGTAGGTATCTTGCATATAAGATATTTACATTACAATTCATATCAGTAACAAAATTATAGTTTTGAGATATCAATGACATAATTTTGAGGTTGGGGGTTTGCCAGTACATAAGAGACTGTATTAAAATGTTGCAATATTAGGACAGTTAATAAAAGAACAACTGCTCTAGAATATCCTTACTTTGGTACATTGCTTCAAAATTTCTTCAAGGAAATACTGAGAGAATTTTTGCTGTGTATTCCTAGTGAGCAATCTCAGTCCTTCTCAAAGATGGATAATGTTTCATTCAAATAACAGATATAAGATTCAAGAATGAATATAGCATTTAAACACTAGATAAGAAATTCTGGTTTTTGCCTTCATGATGGGTTACTTTAGAATTGGTTTTCTAGGTCTTAATTTTTGTGACTGAACCCATCTAGCATCACTTTAGGTGGTTGTTACTTATTTCACCCTTAGGTCTATTGCCCATTGCCATCCATTTCTGAAGGTTAAAATGATCGGAGTGTCCAGATTTCACCCTGACTTTGAAGGCAATTTTATGTTTCTAACCTTTGATACTTTAACACCACCACCTGGACTCTGCTTTTCAAAAAGCCTGCTATTTCATTGGCAAAATGGATCCAAATTCTATCTTCTGCTCTTCACTTGACATAGCAAAAATGTCCACTGGAGAGTTTTAGAAATTATTGTTCTCTTGATATGAGTATACTGCTTTTTAGCTGTAATGAAAAGGAACTTAGGGTGAAGGATACCATTCAGAGTACTTAGTTGATAAGAACCTAGTTAGGTTCTCTTATGTCATTTACTCAGCCAATTCTAATATTTACAACAACCTTATCTTCTAAGTCATCTGAGACAATTTCAACATTTTTGTTATATTTCTATAGTAATTAAGTCAAGACTTCAAGATGATCATCACATCACTGATTTGGAGTAGGCACCAACTACTCCTGATGCATTATTAAACTCTGTCACTTCCAACCAAGCAGGGAATGTTTGAAACATGGAAAAATGCAGATTATTTGAGGTGGTACATATTAGAAATTAATTATATATGTATAATTACATATATTTGTTAGTTAATATATGATATAACACACAAATTGGTACACTAGTATTTATCAATTAAAATAAAACAATCTATTAAAGACTACACATGAAATACTGATGTCATTTAGGCATGTACTTTACACTATCCAGTCATCAATTCAAGCTCTGCTGACACCACACCATCAAAAATGACAGTCACATATACTCACCCATTTGTTTTTGGTCTGAATAGTTCTGGTTTGGAGCGTAACATTTCCCATAAAACATTACAAAGACAACATACACTTATTTCTTATTGGGAATTTGTATAGACCTTTCAAAATTTCCTTCTGAAAGTTTGAGAATTTAACCTCTTGCTCTTATTTTCCACTGGTTGAAGACATGCTCAGAAAAATAAAATTCTCTATTTATCAAAATCAAGCATTCATATATCTAGTCAGTACTAAATGAAAGTTAGAGAAACCCCTGAGTAAGAAAATTGGTATGCAATATTCTCTGGACTACTGGTCAATGCTAGTTCATTTGAAATTTTAAATTGTAGAAACACTTGATGTCAAAGGTAGACTGAAAATATGTCAGGGGAACTGTGGTGGATTTAATGAGAATAGCCTGCACAACCTGTTTGGAAAGGATTAGGAGGTTTGGCTTTATGGGAGAAGCATAGCCTTGTTATGGGAACAATGTCCCTGAGGATGGGCTTTGAGATTTCCAAAGCCTATACCAGGTCCAGTCTCCCTCTCTCTCTCTACCTACTGCCTGCAGATAAGGAAGTAAAGCTCTCAGCTACTGTTCTGTACCATGCCTGCCTCCTTTCTGCCAAGATGATTATACATTAACCCTCTAAAACGGTAAGCAATAGTGACTTCTTCCATTACTTTAACATTGCTTAAGGAAACCAGTCCTCCTGAAAGATATGATATCTTGGCTAGGTGATTGACAAGGCTAGCTGGATTATACCTTACAGAGGTCAAGCACTGTATATAATGTTTTGGGAAGCTTGGACTGTCATGGAGATCAGATTCTATTATTTTAACAGGGAGAAATATTCTTGCCTTATAGTCCTCAACAAAGGCCAGACATCTCCCCCATTTCCCATGTTAACTTAAATCCTTAGGAATGCCAATGCTGCTGTCTAACTTTACTGTGTCACCAGGAACCCTTGAAGTGAGGTGTAAAATTCAGAGATTGTTTTAATGCAAATGAAACAGCTCTCATCTTAAAGTGAATACAAGATCATTTATTCTGCAGCCCTTTTGAGTAACTATGGCCTGGGAACACAGATTTAAGTTATGCCAAATTCAATGTTCCAACATGGAAGCAGCTTCATGAAGTTTTATAGTGTTACAGAACAAAGAAAGTCATAAATCAAGTTGAAAATACCATGGTGGGCCAGGTGGTGATGGCACACCTTTTTAATCCCAGCCCTTGGGAGGCAGAAGCAGGCAAATTTCTGAGTTTGAGGCCAGCCTGGTCTACAGAGTGAGTTCCAGGACAGCCAGGGCTATACAGAGAAACCCTGTCTGTCTTTAAAAAAAAAAGAAAAGAAAAAGAAATACCTTGATGGGTACATCAGAGAGGTTGTTATCATGAGGTGGAAGACTTGGCCCTCCAGGCCTCAGAGGCTATTTGATAGCACTGTTAGCTTTGGGGTTGTTGGAAGCTAGTGCTCTACTAAGTTAATAGATTTCAAAGGGATTTCATCTATTAGTAACAGGATGTTGGTTCTGATACAGAACTCAGGAAGTAATGGCTATTTGTGGGACCACAGCTAACCCAAAATAAGGTAATTAGCCTCTGGGCCTGTAACATTCCAGGCTCTTCAGCCACTGTAGTTTGAAGCAGTTGGTCTTTGCAGATACTGCTTCTTTACAGAAAATCTTATTCACAGTGGTAACAATTGCTGTATATTAAGATGTTCTTTTTATATGACTTGAATTTCTGTTGTCTTCTATTAAAGCATGACAGGCTTACTTGTGATCTACCAGATCAGGTAAAATTTTAGATCCTTACTCCATATTTCATTATATGACTCAATATTTTATGTCCAGCATATTAATTGTAGGAAGCTGACTTTTGTTTAAATTCAAACACTTAAATATTCTTCGTTTAATCAAGGAAATTGTTAAATTTCATAGTTCTATCTGGAACTACAGTGTTAGTAGTGTGTTAATAACAATGATTTTTGTAATTTAAAGGTGATAATAGCCTTCCTTAAAGTGTTTTATTCACATTAAGGCTATTTGAATATATAGTGTTTTTCATATATCATTATGCATATGTTGAAGTATTTATTTATTGATTGTCATATTTAAGCCTTGTGTGAAAAATATATCAACATTTAATTATAAAGCCTCAGTAAAACTAATTTTTGTCTGATTGTAAGTTTTAAAGAGCTTCATAATAAGCAAAATTTGTATTTATGTTTGCATTCCCCATGTACACATGTACCAACTTATAAAAGGAATAAATTACGAGATTACATTTTACTACTAGATATAACTCATTCAATATTTCACTATCTGTAAGATGATTTTTTGTTCTGAAAAATCTTTCTATCATGTATAAATCTTTAAAATATACATAGTTTTTGTAACTAGAGAAACAAGCTAACACTAGCTATTAAATTTAATAATATTTATATATGAACACATATAAGCCCCTTTTATTTGAAATATTATTGAATAGTACTCCCTACAACAAACGTGAGATCTTTTCAAATTTTAATGAACTAAAAACCATGATAAGTGCCAATTTATATATAATGTTCAATGAAATAGTAAACAGAATTATAAAAACTGCTATTTATAACATACATACTTAGGCATATTTGACAAAATGAATAATTTAGTATTCAGTCAATATAAAGAATTAGACTTGCAGACTAACCACATAAAAATAATAGTTATTGATCAGAATCTCATTGTTTGGATAAAGGGATAGTTAATAAATTAAGAATTCAGAAATAAAAATAACTGACTATACTATATGAATTATGTTTGCTTTGTGTAGATAATTGATTTTCTATATCAATTTAAGAAGATGTATAAACCTATAGTCAGCATAAATCCAAACTCTAAGGCATATTTAGGACTACTTGTATCATATACATATACCATAACTCTATGAAATAAGGGATCTGAAGTATTTTTTATATGGCATCTTTTTATATTCTTCTGTGATATTTAGTAATTTTCTGTCTAGATGTATTTTATATCTTTTATTATACTTCTTAAAACTGATTTCCTAAGCTATTAAAATATTATGGTACACTATATTTTAATTTCTATGAGTAATGATTGACCTATTTTTTAATCCTCACATTTATTAGTTTTACTTAATCTAGAACATATACTATGGTGTTAATACAACAAGTAGTAGATAATACATGCACATTATTTCTTACAACACAAATGGGAAAGTACTCCAAGTATTATTGCCAAACATAAGGCATAGAATAGACACTCATTCTGAAAAGAATAGTGATACATAATTTCCTTCCATGAAGTTTCTTAGAATGGATAGATTTCAAGATGAAAAGAACATTAGACAGAAACTGTAAAACATAGTGAGAAATCTAAACATAACGTGGCTTTTTGATTTAAATACCCTTAAATCCAAGAGAGACTGCCCTTTATAATTTAGAATGTAGCTTCGTTAAGAATGAATTCTCTTGGTGGAAATCCTAACAGTAGGAGTTGGAGAGAGTGGGACTGTTCCTGAATTTTTGCGTACTTGTAAAACTGTTTCCTCCCTAATGGTTTGCCTTTTCTGGCCATGATATAATGGTATGTGCCTGGTCTTATTGTAGCTTGTTGTATGCGGTTTGATTGATCTTCCTGTGAGGCCTGCTCTTTCCTGAGCAGAGGAAATAATGGGATCAGTGGGACAGGGAAGGTGAGGGAGGGAGTGGAAACTGTGTTCAGGATATAATAAATGAGAGAATAATAATTTTAAAAATAATCAAAAAGGTCAGAATAAGACAGAGGTATGAATAGTGAGAGAGGTATCTGTCCTGACAAGCAGAGCAGGGAATGGCCAGGAGACTTATTTGTATTCTCCAAAACACATCCCCATAAGCAGTCTCCCTGAACAGTCTCAAACCAATCCCTAGAATACAGATATGGTAAGCTCTATAGATTACTTTTTATGGATGAGAGAAAATTTCATGGTACAATATTCAGTAAAGCATAGCATACTTGACAAGGACCACAGAGTAGTTTTTTTTATCACTAATCAAGACCTGTCAAGTCACAATACAGACTACTTCTTAACTCTCCATCCCAGAGACAGCTAGATACAGGGAGATGTGACTTGATTGAGGCTGTAGGATCTGACAAAAAAAAAAGGCCTGTTTCCTAACAGATCATTATGTTATCAATCTGTTGATTTTATAATATCATGAATTCTAGATGAGTTTTGCTATTTTCTCTTATTTTGTCTATTGGTATAGTCACATTTTTCCTAACTGGACAGAATTATATTGGTTATATCTTATGATAAATTTACATTTTATTGATAAATAAACCCTATTTTAGATATTTTTGCTTTATATGTCATTTTATTTTAACTTGATGATATTGTTGGGTTTTAGATGAAGAACAAGCCTATTTAACATACCAAAGTTGATCTAGCCTCCAGGTTCTTCCAGCGTTCCACAGGCTCTACCTGTTACAGGGCTTGGATGTTATAGCATGGTCTCTGCCGTGAACTTTTCAACCAAGGAGCTGGGATTACTGTCCCCCAGAAGGTCTACCATATATAATCTAGACATTTTCATTCTCTCTCTCTTACAGACACACACACACACACACACACACACACACACACACACTTCTCTCTCTGCATGCAGGTTTTCTATTTTTCTCTTTCCACTCTCCTTCTTCCCCCTTTGCATGGAGACTTCACTGACCCCTTCCTATGTGGTTCATGATTTTGCCCAAGAGTTGCTTCCCAATAAACCTGCTTTATACTTTAATATGGCATAAATTGGCTCATTTTACTGGAGTTGAGTAACTTATCAGATACTTATTTTTTTTAATTCTGTTCATAAATATTTATTAACATAATCCTGTTATAGCATTTTATTCAAATTATACAATTAGTTATATGTTTTGATGAAGGATTATTTGAAAATGTATAATAAACTCATCAAACATTTGGTAATTTTTAAAAGTTTTCTTATATGGTTTCTACTTAATTTTGCTGCACTTTCAGAATAGATAGTAAATAACTTCTTATTTTTGAAATTTGTTGAGACATTTTATGTTTGAGATCAATAATTATAGTTTTCTTAATTTTATGTAACTTTGGAAGTAGATTTTAAGTTGCAAGCGCATGATACAGTTTTAAGCTTATACCAACTAAGTCTATTTACATTTTTATTCAATACACTGTCTAATATTAACTCAAACTTTTCTATTAGTATTACAGTAAGTTTTACTGGGGAGGTACAACTAAATGGCTATCTACCGCAGATGGGTACCAATGATAGATCCAGTTTGTTGCAACAAAGACCAACTTGGCAAGTCTAAGGACTTTTGTACAGACCACAGATGAGGGATTACTTACAAGAGTTTTAGATGAAACCAAAATAGCTAAAGCAAATTTCTACACTACTACAGCCACATGAAAGCTGTATATCATGCATTTCTATTGTCAGTTAATGTATCACTTATATCATCTTCCATGTCCAGTGCAAGTTATAAGAGGTAATAAAAACTGCAATCTCAGGTGAGGAACACAAGATTCCCACTACCATGTGTCAATTGCTTTATCATTATACACCAGGCTACCACTAAATTGTTCTGCTTTAGTTACAATGGTTGGATGGTTGGAGTGGGTATTAACATCCAAAATAACATGATCTTGTGCCTAGAGAAAAAAAATATGCCCTTTAATAGTTACTTAGAGACTTAAACTAAAATCTCCACATAAATAATGGATTCATTGATATCTTGAATAATAAATTTTGTTTCATGTGTTTGAAATCATATTTTTATTTTATTTACATTGTTATATCTTCCTACTGGCATGCTGTTTTTATTATTCCCTTTGTTTTATGTTAGTGTCACTATACTTTTAGTTTTGTTAATGAGTACATTGTATATTTTTTCCTGCCATTTTAACTTCAATCATTATCTTTTTATTGGAATATATGATCATTTATGGTTGTAGAAACAGATAATTGGTTAATAATAAGGAGCTTAACTGTTTTTTTGTTACTTGTATTTGTTCCACTTCTTTTTTGAAATATTTTTTCACTTCTGTTTATGAGCTTCTGTTTTGTTTTATGAGAAATGAAAAAAAAATTCAAAAAATTACATAATTGTCATTATTTTTTTTAAATCAGAAATGAACTTTAGTATTTTATTTCAAATTTGTTTTATCATTGGATTAGTAGCTATTAAAACAAGAATTTTTGGCAAAATTATTTCTTATATTTTTAATTCCTCAAGTTGTAATATTAGAGATGAAACTTTTGGAAGATAACCAGGTAAGTTGAAAAAATAAAAGTGCCCTTGAATAATAATACAGTAATGGAATTTGTGCCTGTAAAGTGTTGGTCTGGTGTTTCTATGTATTTGAATGATAAATACTAGCCCCCAAGATCTGGTTCCCCCACACATACAAGAGGAAATTATCACATAAACCAGCTTTTGTTGATACAAACCATGTTCCCCAAGTTAATTGGTCCTAAAGCCAATAAGTCAGTGATTGGACAGTAGATAGAGGTACATAGGTTTTTGATTACCTAGCTAGGGGTCACAGGTAGAGAGAAAAAAAGAGGAAGGAGATAAAGAAAGGTGGAAGCTTCCATGAGAAGAGATGGACCACAAGCAAATGTCTAGGAAAGAGAGAAAATAACAAGGAACATATGGCTGGGGTATAAGTTAAATAGAATCACTACAAAACTTGCCCAATCTAGCTCATAGTTTGTAAGTAGAATATTTGGATCGTATATTTTATATGGGCTAGCTAGAAATTATAATTCCATTTACAGTACTCTTTAAAAAAACAAAAGAAAACAACATCAACAACAAAAACAAACAAACAAAACTGGACTTGTGTGAGCAAACAGAAACAAATTAGATCCAGAATTTTAATCTTTACCAAGACTCAAATCATGATCTTAGATAAAGCATCTTTAAATTTCAGGAAATAAATGCCTATTATTTAAGCTGGTGCATCCATTTAGCAAGAGGGCTGAGATCATGCTGTTCCCTAATCTAAATTTTTCCATTTTACATAAAATAGGGGGGTTTCAGGCTATCCATAACTCCAGGAAACTCCATTATACAGAAAATTTTATTTCATTTTGAGGATGATTGATAAAACACCAGAGTGGACAAAAACAAACAAACACAAAACAAAAACGAAGCATGCACCATCCGTCAGTAATATTTATCCAGAACTGACTGATCAAAGATTTTTCTCTGAAGAGTAGAAATGGACCCACCATATAAATTTGCTTGTATTCATTAAGAATGTAGAGACACGTGGTTGTGTTAAAATCTCATCAGAAATAAAGCAGGCCCAATAATTATCTACTGACAAGTCTAATTACAGTATGGGGGGAGCGCAAAAAAAAAAAAAAAAAAAAAAGAAGAAGAAGAAGAAGAAGAAAGAAAGAAAGAAAGAAAGAAAGAAAGAAAGAAAGAAAGAAAGAAAACTTAAGTAGAGACGGCATCCAAAGTCTAATTTGGTAAGCCAATAAGTGTTACTGGAGTTTCTTATAGGAGCAGAAATGTTTCAAAATCAGCTGCATGACCAAAGCTCTCCCCAGCATGGATGACAGCTCACAAAAGCTGAGAATCTGGAGCACACTGCACAGCCTACACATAGGTGAACAGTTTGGAGTTTGTCCCTTCTCAGTTACTCTCTCTGTTGGTCTAAATCTCAGCGGGTGGGGGTTTCTGCTTGTTTTCTAAGGGTCTGAAGATTGCTGAATGAAGAGCTCAGACTCAAATAGTATGCAAAGAGTATTTATTCTACAGAACAAGCACCATGCAGGGGTCAGCCATTCATACAAAATGGTGTAAGCATATATTTTTTTGTAACCTACTTTTAATAAAGCTTCAATCTCTCCTCTAGCCCACCACCCAGCAGAGGTAGTGGAAATGAAAAGTCCCATAGCAAATACCAAATAAAACTCAGCAACTACAGATGAGTTCTCTAGGCAGGCAGATACCAGGCACGAACCAACAGCTACAGACCAGTCATTTCAGCAGGCAGACACCAGAGACAAACTAATAGCTTTAGTACAGTCCATTCTGCAGATAAACATCAGGCACAAACCAGCAGCTATAGTTCAGTACTGAGAAGACCACCAGGCTCACTAACTTCCCTGAGGCAAGGCCCCAGAAGTGGCAAGCTGCCACAGGAACCTCAGGAACAGTTCTTTGGCAAATTTCTCTATGACTGCATTACCACAAGTTGAGCTTAACATCACATCACATATTAACATCACATCCCCCACATCAATAACTTATTAAGAAAATGCCCCACAGGCTTGCCTACAAACAGAAATTATGGATAAATTTTCTCAGTAGAGGCTCTCTCTTCTCTGATGACTAGCTTGTGTCAGGTTGACATAAAACTAGGAAGTACAACTGACTCCTTGTCAACTTGACACACAAATATATAATATTTCAATTAGAAACTTTTCTTTCTTATTTCTCCACAAGATGGCTAGCTTGTGTCAGGTTGACATAAAACTAGCAAGTACAATTGACTCCTTGTCAACTTGACACACAAATATATAATATTTCAATTAGAAACTTTTCTTTCTTATTTCTCCACAAGATGGCATATTCACATTAGTATCATAACAGAAAACATAAATAGCCTTCAAAAAGTCCTTCAGTCTTGACAAATTCGAACACTTTAGAAGTCCAGTCTCTATAAAAACCCAAAGCCGGTTTTAAAATACAAAGTCTTTTAAAATTTGAAGTCTATCATATGTGAGTTCCTGTAAAATAAATAAATAAATAAATGAGTAAAATTAAAGTTATATACCTCTCATTTTAAGAGGGAAGAACCATGGCACAGACATAATCTGAACAAAGAGGAACTCAACTTCAACGGTGTAAACAACTCAATGTCCAATTACCTGAGATACACTTATAATTTTTTGGTCTACCCCAAAGGGTCATCATCAATTCTCAATCTCTGCTCTCTGTGGAACAAAGCTTGTTTCACTCCAATGCTTCTGCTATTTTTGGTAGTCATCTCATGGTACTAGTGTCTCCAAAACTGCCAGGGTACCCTGATGTAACTGTCCTGTACTTCACCAATAGCCTCTCCTAGGTTATTTTCAGAAACTCATCACTACCACACAGAGCCACACCTCAGCTGTTCTCCATGACCACTTCATGCTTTCAAAACAAGTACCACCTAAGTAACTCTTAAACTACCAAGTTCAGTTGCCAGCACCAGGTACAAACTTGACAACTTCTGGACCACAGCTTCTATGTGCTGAACCTGAGGAAACAGTTCCTAAAAGACTCATGATCTCAATGATGATAGTCTCTCCTTAATCATAGCTCATTCTTCAGCTCCAAATGACTAGACACCTTATATTCTTCACATAAAAGTCCTGGTAGAGTCTTTCTTACCTTTGAAACTTCACAGATTGGGCCTCCATCTTCTGCACTGCTCTCAACATTCTTGTCTTCCAAGCTCCTACATTACAGCTCATGGCTCTCCACACACAATGGCTTTTCTAGGAGGACTTACTACTATTTCTTGAGTTACTTATATCACTTTGCACAAAAGAGTATATAATCCTGGTTCTCCTATCACTTTACTAGTCTCTTCAAAAATTAATTGCCATTATTCTTTTTTGTTTGTTTGTTTTGTTGGTTTTTGTTTTGGTGTGTGTGTGTGTGTGTGTGTGTGTGTGTGTGTGTGTGTTTCAGTCTGTCTGTGAACATTTTTGTGGAGAACAATGAATAACATAGTATAACCAGTTGGCTCCAATCATTCAAGTCCTGTGGATGAAATTCAGATTATTAGTCTTTGTAGCAATTGTCCTTTTCCACAGAGAAATGTTGCCAGCCCCATTTGTCACATTTGTGTTCAATAAATATTCTTAAGAATCTCTATTAATTAACTACTAATTTAAAATACCAGAAATAAAGTCAATTTATAAACAACAGAGATTTGCTTTTTCTTACAGATTAGGAGATTCTACTTTAGGGTCAATTCTTACTATGTTTTTAGGCTTCTAGTTAGGATGCACATGATATTTAGAATACTTGTAGCAAAACTACTCATGTCATGGCAAAAAGTGAAAAAGATGGAGGGATTGAAATGTAAACTATTCTTTATTACAGATTACCTCTCAGTTCCTGAAGACCTTCATGAATGCTATAATTCTTAAGACGTAGACAACTTCTTAATAATAGTCCTATAGATGAAAAGACAATTAACATGATACTTTGAAGAACTTATTTGAAGGTATATAGATTATGTCAAGCACTTCATGCATGCCAGAAAATATTCGACTGCCACCCCTTTTCTTCATGTTTTATCTTTTGTTCTATAATCTGATAATTAGCTATGTATGTAGCTAAGACAGCAGTAGAACTTGTAATCATCTTGCTTCAGCCTTCCTAGTAACTTGGACCACAGTTCTGCAAAAATAGGCCTGGTTAATTTGGGGAATATTTAAAATTATAACCATATCAGAATCGAATGAGTTCCATCCATCATTGTTCTTGAGTTTGGGGAAGGGGAGTAAAACAATTTCTTGCTTTCCTCCAAAAAAGAAAAAAAAAGTAAACAAACAAAAACATGAAAAAACAATGCTATTGACCATCACTGTCAATTACATTAGCAAATAGAGATAAATATATAGTTAATTGAATATCTTATAATGAATATGTTTTGAATTTAATAAACTTTAATAATGAATTAGTGACCACCAATTTGCCACTTTATATGTTTTGTTAGGAAAAATTTCATTGATCAGAAAACGCTTGATCACAGACATAGAAAATAAAGGGATGTAGCTCCCCTGGGTTAGATGATTGAAGATTGTAGGCACCAAGCAGCAGAAGCAATGGCCTTGATGAGAGCACATGCTCAGCATGCTCACAGAATAACAGGTTACTTTGTATAAACAAGTGGGGAACATGATAAATCTGAAAAGTAGTAGAGGGCAAAACCAAGCCGGAATATTGGGCTATTATAAAGATTTGCATACTTCTTAAATTAACCTTGCCCTAAGTGTACAGACTAGCTTTTGTTCTTATATTATAGTAGGTAACTTTAAAGCACTGCAAATGCACTACTTAATAGAAATGTCCTTTGATTGCTTGGAAACTTTGTTAGGAGCCAGATATTAAAAACATGATTTGGAATTCATCATCCATTTTTTCTTTAGTTTTTTTTTCTTACAAATATTATCTAAAATATTCTGAGGATCTGGATACAGGTGACACCAAAGATGATCAAACATTATTTAATAGAGAACCAGTACCAACTCTGGCAATATTCCAGGTCTATTTTCATATTCTCCTGCTGGGAAAGTAATACTGTACTCATTCCAAGGAGAAAGAATAATTATTGGAAGCTTTAAGTTTGTTATATTTCCCATATTCTGCTCTGTATGATTTTTCTTGGCTGACTGTAATCTATATCTTTTATATTTGATAAATTAGAAGCATGACTATAACAACTTTCTGTGAATTTTTTGAGTCTTTACTGTGCTGTGGTTTATGGAAATAGAATCTGATATAAGCTATCTATAAACTGGCACTTTTCATTAAAGTGCCTTTACAAACACATTTTATTATAAAATACACATTATTATATAACACATGTGAAACAAAATTAGAAATTTGTATTTGCAAATATTCAGTGCTTTGATGATATTTATGTTATGTAATGTAGTGTATAATATTACACTCTATCTGCCTTTAGCTCCAGGAAGAGACCACACTACAAGCCGCCTCCCAGCTTTTCTTGAATCCTAAGATAAAAGACACAGACACACAGTTGTTCAGTTTCAACTTGCCTTCTTGGCACAATTGCTGGCCACTGTTATCTCCTGCCTGGAAAACATGCCCTTAGCTATACTGTTAGCTCTGTATTTCAGACCTGTCCTATTATTCAGTTGCTAAATTCCCCTTACTACCCACTTATAGAAGCAGCCTGTGTGGGCACTTCATATTTAGATTTCACATGGCTGCCTAATGCTCTGGTTCTCCTCTCTCTAAAGTGTGGCAGACTCCATTTTCCTTCTTTGAATCTCCCTGCCTACCTCCAGGGACCCAGAAGTCCTGCCTATCCCTTCTGCCCAACAACTGACCCATGGCTTTCTTTACTTGCACATCAAGAACTAATTGGGGAACAGAACTTTAACATCAGAACCACTCCCTACAGTGTAACTATCTACTATTTTCTATTTCTCAAGATTTCCATCACTTTATGAAGAAAATAATACATATCTTTCTCCCTAGCCCCAGGTTCTAGTAATCTCTAGCACATTTTACATCTCTACAAATTTATCAGTGTCAGATATAGAAATCAAATCATATAATATGTATCTTTTGGTATCTGGCTTATTGTAGTTAACAGTATTTTTAAACTCCATTCTTGTTGTACCATATATCATTTAATTTAACCTTATTTTTTATGACTGAAAAGTACTTCACAGTATGGACAACTATGGATTATTTTAAGGACATATACATATATACATATGAATATATGAATATACATAAGTGTATATAAACATACTTTTATAGTTTTAGATATTCTACACAGTATTACGAAGGTTGTCACTGGTCACTGAAGTATCACTTTGTGGTCTTGCTTTTGACCCTTTGTTTATATGTATAATAGTCAAATCATATGATATATCAATATTGATCCTAAAAGATATTTCTGAGACTATTTTATGGAGTTTGCCCATTTAGTATCCCCAGAAGGAATGGATAATTTTTTTCTCAATATTTACAACTTAAAGTTTTCTGTTTTTATTTTCTTTAACATTCAATCTAATGGATAGGAAAAGGAATCTCATTGATTCCTCTTATTAACTAATGATACCACTAATATTTTCATATAATTCTTACTTACAGTCACATGAATATGAACTGTCTCCTATGTGTGATATATTCATGCTTTGTTCCTTAGTTAGTGGAGATATTTTGGTAGGTTGGGTCTGTTTTGAGAAACTAAATAAGGGATCTGTCTTAGTCAGGGTTCTCTAGAGTCACAGAATTTATGGTAGTCTCTATGTAGTAAGGAATTTATTGATGACTTACTGTCTGTAGTCCAACTCCCAACAATAGTTGGCAGCAATTGGAATGGAAGTCCAAGGATCCAGCAGGTTCTCAGTCCCACAAGGCAAGCAGGGGAAACAGAGCAGCCTTCCTTCTTCCAAAGTCCTTATATAGGTCTCCAGCAAAAGGTGTGGCCCAGATTAAACGTGTATGCCACCACACCTTTAATCTCAGATGACCTTGCTTGAACTAGTAGATCTTCCAGTCTTAATCTTCTAGGATTCATAGCTACTATGCCACCATATCTTTAATCCCAGATGATATTGAACTCATAGATCTTCCTATCTTAATCTTCTGGGATTCATAGCCACTATACCTCAAGATCTCAATGCCAAGATTCAGGTCGGAAACTTGTTATCTCTCAGTGTCCAGATTAGGGCTATAGGTCAGCCTTCTAATTCTGGATTGTAGTTCATTTCAGATATAGTCAAGTTGACAACCAGGAGTAGCCACTACAGGAGCATACCAAGATCTTTGGAGTTATGTTTTACCATGGCTTCTTCCTTATTTACTTTGCTTGCAAGCAATCATGAAGTGAGAAACCGTCTTCTGCCATCCTTTCTATCACAATTTTCTACCTCACAAAAACTTCAAAACAGTGAAACTAACCAGCCAAGGAATAAATTTTCTGAAATTGTTATCAAAAATAAATCATTCCACCGGGCAGTGGTGGGGCATGCCTTTGATCCCAGAACTTGGGAGACAGAGGCAGGCAGATTTTGAGTTCGAGCCCAGCCTGGTCTACAGAGTTAGTTCCAGGACAGCCAGGGCTACTTTGTCTCAAAAAACAAACAAACAAACAAACAAATAAACAAACAAACAAATAAGGACTCATGCTCCACCATGTTCATAGCAGCCTTATTTATAATAGCCAGAAACTGGAAACAACCCAGATGTCCCTCAAGAGATGTCCCTCTGGATACAGAAAGTGTGGTACATCTACACAATGAAGTACTACTCAGCTGTTAAAAACAATGAATTTATGAAATTCTTAGGCAAATGGATGATCTGGAGAGTATCATCATGAGTGAGGTAACCCAATCACAAAAGAACACACATGGTATGCATTCTCTGATAAGTGGTTATTAGCCCAGAAGTTTGGAATACAGGAAGAATACCCACAAACCACAAGAAACTTAAGAAGAAAGAAGACCAAAATGTAGACATTTCATTACTTCTTAAAAAGGGGAACCAAATACCCACAGAAGGAGTGGCAGAGATTAACTATGGGGCAGAGACTGAAGGAAGGACAAGCATATAGCTATCTCCTGAGAGGCTCTGACAATACCTGACTAATACAGATGTAGAGGCTCACAGCCATTCATTGAACTGAGTACACAGTCCCCAATGAAGGAGTTAGAGAAAGGTTCTATGGAGCTGAAGGGTTTGCAGCCCCTTAGGATGAACAACAATTACTAACTAGTACCCTCAGAGCTCCCAGGGAC
>JADRCD010035975.1:0-19952 GCA_019843815.1 Montemys delectorum
CCCCCCCCCCCCCCGCACCTGTGTGTATACACAGATGTGTATAGTCACACGCTACTCTGTGTATGTTCAGCCCTCTGTGCATGGGACTACCAACCATGCATCAAAAATGTTCAGAAAAAGACTCACTCCTGCACCAGGTATGTGCAGACTGTCTGGTCATTGTTCTCTAAAAGGCAGCAGTGACTGTTTGCACAGCATTGATTTTGTATTAGGTATTAGTCATCTGGAGAGGCCTCAGAATACGTGGGATGACACATGTAGGCTCTATATACACATGTAGGCTCTATGCTAAGCATTATATGCATGGAGTTTGACCATTTACAGATTTAGGGCCTCCATGTATGTGGCTGTAAGTTTATGGAATGAATACACACCTGTAAATTGGAGTGCTTAGCAACCCCATATGCCTGAATGGCACGTTCACTTCTATGCACACCCAGATCACCACCATTGTTTGTTTGTTTGTTTGTTTGTTTGCATGCTCCAGGCTCTCTCATTCTACAGTAACCCTGTCAGCTATGCATCCTTTTGTCAGATTTTAGATGAGGAATCCAAAGCACAGAGGGGAGAAGAAACTGTGGTTCCTCTCTCTGGGAAGGTGGGCGGTTCAAACCCACTCTCCCTGACTTTTGAGTTAGTATCCTCAACACACTGCCCTGTCAGCCTGGCAGGGCTGTATCTTGAAGCGGGTGAGGCTTGTGGATCTAGATCTTGGCCAGTTCCAGCTGCACAGGGCCAGTCTGTTTCTTCTCAGCTTTGTTCAGATTAGATTATTCTGAGGGGACAAAGCCTTCCATTTAATGAACTTTTAAAATGACATCTGCCGCACACCCTGAACCAGCATGTCTGGGGAGGGAGGTGGTGGCAGTGGTGGTTTCGGCTTGTTTAGTAACTTATGCTGCTATTCTAGGATTTGAGATTTACTAATACAATTTTGTACCTGATGAGACACGGCAAAATGAAGTGAGTGCCTTAGGCCCGGGTGGCAGCACCTGTGAGGCCGGCATTCATCTAGGCCTGTATGCTTGCAGAGCACAGGGCACTGTCCTCTGAGTCCAGGTGGAGTGTCAGTGTGGGAGACTCACCTGTAGACACCTCAGACCCGGGCATCGAGCTGGGCTGCTTGCATTTCTTCTCAGTTCTCTGTCCTTACACTGTCAAAACTGTTAGCTTTCTTCTATAACTCCCACCCCCAAACACCCTGGTTTCCAGTAAGACTGCAACATTTTCCCAGATACAGCCATTTTAGAAAGTAAAATAAAGAAAAAATTAACAAAAGCAGGTTCCTCATCCCTATTCTAAGATGGTGGAATGAGCAGAAACTTCAAACTCCTTTTCCATGATTTGAGATGAATAAAACGATTTATGGACAGTCACAGGTTTAGGTGGTAAGCATGGCGGATACCCCGGAGGAACTTGATGAAATGTAGTCACAGTAAAGAGAAAGAAGGTGTGTCCAACTTTTTCCACCTTCTCAGGAAGGTGGGCTTCATGACTTCTGTCCAGATTGGGGGAGTTCGCCTAGTTTCCTGTGGGACGCTCCGTCCTTCCCTGCAGGACTCTGTAACCCTGACCAGAAGGACTCTGCTCCCTGCCGGTCACTGAAGCGCCATGGTTTTCCCTCAGCTCACAGCCAGCCCTGTGTATGCAGCAACACTCTGAGCCAGAGTGAATATGACTTACAATGTCCTGCCCTGACTGCAGCTAGGAAGAAGGTGAACTGAAAAATGGTCCACAGTGAAGAGCGCTGACTGCTCATGCAGAGGACCTGAGTGTGCCCCCCAGCACCCATGTCAGGTGGCTCACAACTGCCTGCAACCCCAGCTCCAGGGAAGCTGATGCTCTCTGGCCTCTCTGGGCACTTGTGTACACATGACACACGTCATATGCATAAATGAAATAAACCTTTAAAAATGAAAAAAGGGGGAAAAAAACCCAGAATGGAGATCTCCCTGGGTCCCTGAGTCTGGAGGACTTTTCTGAGGGAGAATTAGGTGCCTCTCTCTCTTCTGGGTGCTGGGGACAGAACTGGACATTGAACATACAAGGAGAGTATTCTGCATTGAGCTGCACCCCAGCCCGGAGCTCTGGCTTTCTCTTGTCGTTACACTACTGGCCAGAGCAGTAAGGGGTAATGATCCAACCTATTTTGGGGATTCAGATAGAAAAACGGGTTCACATTCTGGCTTTTGGCTTAATCAAGAAAGCTTGGAGACGTAACATTATCTTAGCTTGCTTACCTGTACAGTGGGCATAACATGTATAGATGTGTAGTGTTTGAGAGCCTAGCTCAGAGCAAAATGACAAGCAGCAGACCCCTTTCATCATGTCCTCTCTGGGGTGGTTTGGGATGGCAGTAGCCTCAGGCCAGACCAGCCAGGTGGCATTTCTCTTTGCCTTCTCCATAGGGCAGCAGCAGCTCAGACTCACTGGAGGGCCAGAGCTGCGACTATGCCAGCAAGAGCTACGACGCTGTCGTCTTCGACGTTCTCAAAGTGACTCCTGAGGAGTTTGCCGTAAGTGACTTGGAACTGATGGAGACAGTGATGCTGTCACAGGGTGCTAAAGGATCACAGGTTGGGAATGCCGCATGTGTACACAGTAGGAGAGCATGTGGTGGATAAAGGATGCTTTTGGTTTACAATTGGCTGCTTTGGGAAGCACACAGAGCAAGAGAAGGAGCAAGGCTCATCCCAGCTTACAGAGCACACACAGCACGTGGCACACAGGCACATTTGGTGAAGATTTGGACCTGCTGCTGATATGTTTCACAAAGCCAGCCATATTGCTCACTATACTTTCCAGCTGTGGACACAGTGTGTGTGACTCAGTTTTCCTTCTTCCTGTTTACTGTGCCTTCTGTATGTTTATGCACCATCTCCTGCAGCCTGTGTTTGACTGCTGCTCTGACAAGGCATGATCCCTTAGTGGAGCAAAGCTGGCATCCCAGGATGCTTCCCTCCCTTGGGGAATGCTGGCACTGGGTGACTTCAAGCCTGATTCTGAGAACTGTTCCAAGGGCTGTGTTTCTCTGCAGAGCCATGGCTGTTCCCTGATGTGCCCACTTCTTCCTGGTCTCCTACTGTATGGAGGATCCATGCCAACTACAGGGCTATGCCAATGATAAACATTTTGCAGCTGTGCCATCTTAGGCTTCCATATTCATTTAGTCAGACTTTGCAGGGTTTAAAAGTCTTTGCAGTATGTCTAAAAGTTCTGAAAAGATGGCTCAGTAGTTAAGAGGTTAAAGTGTACATTGCTTTTTGTAGAGGATCCAAGTTCTGTTCCCACACCCATGTCAGGTGGCTAGTTCACAACTCTCTGTAACTCTAGTACCAGGGAGTCCAACTCTGGCTTCCATAGGAGCACCCCCCTACACGCAGACTTTAAAATAAACATTGAACAACAGTCAGTTCTCATTCCAGTGGCTCGTTGCTCCAGTTTTACTCCTGAGGCCTACAGTGTCCTGCCCTAGAGTCTGACCATGCCTTCTCCTGCCCCACCCCGCCCTTGCCTCTGCAGCTGTATTCTAGCCACTAGTAGGTTGTATTTCCAACCTACTCTCACAGCCTCCAGCCTCAGCCTCGCTGTGCCCTTAGCCTCTGTTTACATCGGCCTCTGTGAAGCTTGCCCTGGGCTAACAGGTCTGTCATCTCTCTCCTTCCTGCTTGTGCTTTTCAGAGCAGCAGTTACTACTGATGTAACATTGATGTGTGACTTGGTTTATCACTGTGTTTCCTGCACTAGAGGGTGAACCCAGGGACAGGGACTGACTTGTCTCTCACTTTTTTTTGTGTCTAAAATATACTGATAGTAGGTGCTTACTAAACATATGAACTGAAAGAATTCAGTCCTCACAGCAGTGAGATGAGGCATGTTGTCTGATCTTCTGTGATGGTCTGAATGACAGTGGCCCCAATAAGCTCATGTATTTGAATGCTTGGGTCTGAGTCAGTGGAACTGTTTAGGAAGGGTTAGGAGGTGTGGCCTTGTTTGGAGGAGGTATGTCACTGGGGATGGTTTTTAAGGTTTCAAAAGCCCTTGCCAGACCCAGTCTCTCTCTCTGTCTCTCTCTCTGTCTCTCTCTCTGTCTCTCTCTCTGTCTGCTTGCTGCCTGAGGATCAGGCTACTGCTCCAGTACCGTGTTTACCTACCACCACGATCCCCACTGTGATAATCAGGAACTAACCCTCTGGTTGGGCTTTACAAGAGATTTAGGTGTTTCAGTTCAGATCATCAAATCTCCAGGAACCATGTTTAAAAAGGGAGTTGAATTTTCTTTAATTAAAAGTGTGCATGAGAAACTCAAAACAACTGACATGTTTTTGACATCTCATGACATGTAACATGATTGCTACATGCTGCTGATACATAAGCCAGCCACAGAGTCGGAAAAGGTTCCCTGGAGCTAGGCAGAGTAGTACACACCTTAAATCTTCACGCACAGGAGGCAGAGGCAGGAAGATCCCTGTGAGTTGGAGGGCAGCCTGATCTACAGGAGAGCCAACGCTACTTAGTGAGACTGTGTCTAAATAATCGAAAGAAAGGGAAGGAAGAATGCCCAGGTGTGTGAAAGTGTAAAGGAACCTCTTACAGTTACAAGGGACGATGAGCATGTGGGCCAACACACTGTGTGTGCACATGACAGCAGCATGTGGGCCAACACACTGTGTGTGTGCACCTAATATCAGAATGTGGACTCTCAGACTGTGTGTGTGTGTGCACAAGACAGCAGCATGTGGGCCCACAGACTGTGTGTGTGTGTGCACATGACAGCAGCATGTGGACCCTCAGACTGTGTGTGTGTGTGTGTGTGTGTGTGTGCGCACATGACAGCAGCATGTGGATCCTCAGTGTGTGTGTGTGTGTGCACATGACAGCAGCATGTGGACCCTCAGAGAGTGTGTGTGTGTGTGTGTGTGTGTGTGTGCGCGCGCGCGCGCGCACATGACAGCAGCTGCAGCCTGAATTCTGGAAGGACACATCAGTCAACAGAACACAAATGCTTTAATAGTGGGAACTTTTTGTGGGAGTATGTGAAGAGATGCAAATAACCTTAATACATAGAATGACAGAAATGTTGAAGGAAATCCAGCATTGGCAGGAATTAGTTGTGTCTGGCCAATGTGTATAGACTTCACCTTTTCTTTTTCTTTTTCTAAACTCAGGCACTTGCTGTGTAGATCTATCTTTCCTGTAACTCACTCTCTAGACCAGGCTGGCTTTCAAATCAGAGATATGCCTGCCTTTGTCTCCCAAGTGCTGGGATTAAATGGGTGAGCCACTATACCTGTCCTCATTCACTACTTTTTTGTTTTTGTTTTTGTTTTTGCTTTTGTTTTTTCGAGACAGGGTTTCTCTGTGTAGCCCTGGCTGTCCTGGAACTCACTTTGTAGACCAGGCTGGCCTTGAACTCAGAAATCCACCTGCCTCTGCCTCCCAAGTGCTGGGATTAAAGGTGTTGCCACCACTGCCCAGCCATTCACTACTTTTAATAGATGTATATATAACATTTAGATGTTTGAAGAACCATGATTTTAAAATCAAATCCCTATTTCAGAATTTTGCTGCTATAGCTGATGGTCCAATATGCAGCCACACTTCTGTAGTGTCTCTGTTGTATTGTCACCTAGGTCTCTGTAAACATCCTATATGACTCTGCTTCTCCTGTATTTCTCAGGGTTCTGTCAGTGATGTGATCATTCCCTTTCTAGGAGATAATATCTAAACCTAGGGCATACCCAGGGCCAAAGGGAACTTGCTATTTAGCAGTATGGGAATAGCTAGTAGTTTCATGCTCTGTGTATCAGGTTGTGTTTCCTGAGCCCAGTCATTTCGCTCTACGTTTAATGTTAGGGAAGAGGGTGGTCTGTGTTGCTCTTGGGATTACATGCTAAGTAAGCATTTAGAGAAGAAGACAAAAACGTCCATAATTTACTCACAAATGACTAGTAACTCCATGGTCAAGGCCCCCCTCCCATGGCTGTGTTTGTCACTCTTAGGCTGTGGTCATGGCTCCCATAGTTCTGATTACAGTTCAGTGTTTGTAGTTTGGGGTTTGTGTGGCTGTGGTTCTGGCCTTCTATGACCCCTATGGCTTGGGGTTGTGGCTCCAGTAGCTCTGGTCAGAGATCTCATGGCTGTGGCTGTGGCTCTGGCCATGGCTATGTGGCTCTGGCCATGGCTACGTTGCTCTGGCAATGGCCTCCCTCAGCTCTTGTGAGCTCTAAACTCATGAGTACTATTGAGTTGACTGCTTAGTGTTCTGTGAGTGGTTGAGGCTGTTCATTGGTAGAGGGATCTAATGGCAGACTATCAGTTATGTTTTATTTTACAGTACAATATTAGCCAACAGCTTTTGTTTTTGCTTTTCATGGTCTTGAGAAAGAAGGCTATGGCTCATATGAGAGAATTTCATGTGGTACTGTTAGTAATCTGTATATTCATCATAATTTTTTTTCTTTTAGGCTAACCAGCTAGTTTCCCATGTTATACCACGTTTTTTTAGGGTGTGTGTGTGGGGGAGGGGGTATACAGTGCTCTGATAGGCCCCGTCCAGGCTGTGACATTCATCCCAATGCAGTGGTGTCATGTAGTGTGTGATGACTGGCTGTTTCTCTTAAGAGCCTGGCTCAGTGTTGAGTGACCCTGCTCCTGGGGCTAAGGAAAAGCATTACAGGTGTGGCCAGTGACCTGAGGTCTGACTAGTGCTTCCTATTCAGGCCCTCTGCTAGGTGAATTGGTGCCTGGATACAAGTGGGAATGGCACCTAGCGTCCCCTTGCAGGCCCTAGCTCTGTGGGCATACTTGACAATTCTAGATTGCTCAGCAGCAGTCTTTGAACAAGTTTGGCGTGGTTGTAAAGTATTGTGACATTGGTGACTTGGTAAGTTTTTCCTTGGGTATTTGTCTCGCTAGAGGCTTGTCCTAGACACTGCATCCATTCTAGTCAGTAGAGAGTAGAGAGGTAGAAATTGAGCAGGTCTCTAAAACACAGGTGCCATCGGTGGCATCAGAGCCTGTGTGCTGCTGTGGGAAGTCTCCGCCCTTTGCTTTCCAGTTTGTGCAAGAGGGCAGTAGGAATGGGGCAACAAGTTTCAGAACTGCCTGCAAGTTCCCAGAGCTGCTACCTAGCTTCTGCTCTGAGCTCACTGAGGGCCAGTGGATGATAAATAGTTCAGGGTCTCAGATGGGTTTGTGGACACATCTCGAATAGTTCTTTTCCATGTAATTTTGGGGAGGTAGAGACTTCAGAAGAGAAGGCAAATTTTATTTAAATTTGAATGGTAGTGTCTCTATTTTACAAATTTTAAAATATTGTATCTAGAAGTTTTTAAAATTAGAAAAATAATTCATAGTTGAAGCAGAAACCAAGTATCATAAATATTTCCATACCAAAATGTTCCTCTTACTCCTTGCCTCAGCTTCCAAATGATTATGAACAGTTCTGCAGCTGTAAGTTCATCACATACTCAAAGGGAAGGCATGGGCAGAGAGTTATAGGGAAGGATGTGGTAGGACAAGCAACACAGAAGTTTATCCTATCTCTCATCAGCAATAAAAGTAACTCTGAATGTATTAAGATGACCTGAAACTGAAAGTAACAGGAGAGTACACTCAGGTAGGGCATGATAGGCTACACTTTAACGCAGTGGTTCTCAGCCTGTGGGTCGCAACCTGCACAGGGTTATCCTGCATATCAGATATTTACATTACAGTTTATTTCGATAGCAAAGTTACAGTTATGAAGTAGCAACAAAAATAATTTTATAGTTGAAATAACACGCATGAGGACTGCATTGAAGAGTCACAGCACTGGGAGGGGTTAAAAACCTTTAGGGGCTAGAGGGATGTCTCACGGTTAAGAGTGCTGACTGCTCTTTCAGAAGTCCTGAGTTCAGTTCCCAGCAACCACATGGTGGCTCACAACCATCTGTAATGGGATCTGATGCCCTCTTCTGGTGTGTGTGAAGACAGCTGCAGTGTACTCACATACATCAAATAAATAAATAAATAAATCTTTTAAAAAAACAAAACTCTGCTCTAGGGGCTTGAAGAGGGCAAGACATGAAAGCAGTAACGGACTAACAGGACTGCATCAGACACAGAGACTCTCCCAGCAAAGGAAGCAGGGGGCATGGTGAAGGAACGCCCCCAGGATGAGAGAAAACACTTGCAAACTATACATTCTACAAGAGGTTAGCATCCAGACTATATAAGGAGATTCAGAAAGCTCACTAGCAAAAAGCACAAATGAAACCAAGAGAGATGACAAGATTCATAACTAAGCAGTAGACCTGGTGGGCTTGCCCAAAGAAAGCATGCAGGAGGCCATGGAACATGGAAGGATGCCCAGAAGTCATCAGAAAAGGGCAACTCAAATCCACGAGAGCTTGTTAACTCCAGGAAAATGGCTGCTATTACAAAGTCAAGGACAGCACCCACTGATGAGGGTGCAGAGGAAGGAATACCTGTGTGTGCTGTGCTGTAGCTGGGCATGCACATTAGTGCAGATGTTTCAGAAAACAGTGAAGTTGATTCTTAGAAAACCAGAGAAGAGCTGCTCTGCATTGCAGCAGCCGAGCACTGGCTATATCTCCAAAGCCAGTGGAGTCTGTACTTCTGCTTATTGAAACCCTGTCTGCAATATCGAGACATGGAAACAAAAAGAGTGGGTAAACCACATGTGGATAAAATAGGGTGCGCACACACAGTAGGTTATTATGCAACCATAAAAAAGAATGAAATCATTGGGCAGTGGTGGCACACGCCTTTAATCCCAGCACTTAGGAGGCAGAGGCAGGCGGATTTCTGAGTTCGAGGCCAGCCTGGTCTACAGAGTGAGTTCCAGGACAGCCAGGGCTACACAGAGAAACCCTGACTCAAAAAACAAACAAAACAAAACAAGAATGAAATCTCGTCAGTTGAGACAACACAGGTGGAACCAGAGAGTATTCTGTTAGGTGAAGCAAGCTAGTCTTAGAAAGATATGTGCCACATGGTCTCTCTTGTATGTTGCATATATGGAAACTGAAGTGAGGGAGTCTGGGAAGAGGGATAGGGTAGAGAGGGACTGATCTGTGAAGAAAGAAGTCCCAGCTGAGTTATGCAGAGGGTGAGCTCTGTACTGCAGAGAGCTCGGAGGACTTTGCATATTTTATCATGAAGAAATCATGATATATCCAAGAAGACAGATATATCTAAGCTGATTTAAATTTCACCCATTGTACATGATTGTTCAGCCATCATATGGTACCTCATGAATACTTAAGACTTCTGTTTTTCAGTTATCCAGTTTAAGAGCCTCTAACCCTGTATTCCTATTCTCTTGTAGAGTCAGATCACATTGATGGACATCCCCGTGTTCAAAGCCATCCAGCCAGAGGTCTGTACTATTATGTAATCCCACTGGGGCTAGGGCTGGGGAGGGTAATCTGTTGAAGCCTTACAGATACGCGTGCCCATTTTGAGTTGGGATTTGGGTTCTACTGAGAAAGCCCCATCTGGCCCAGTCTGGCAGGGCAAAGCTGCTGTTGCCCCAATCTGCGCTGTATAGCCTGCCTCCAGGCACAGGAGGGCTGTTTGGTCTGGAGCTTTCTCTGTGCTGATGTCATATCCTGGTGGCTGCCTTGCTTCTGTTTTTGAAACTGGTTGCCATAGCAAACCTCACATGTTTATATTAAAAGCATATGTGCATTTTTAGAAGTGATAAAGGGAAAGAATCAGTTTGGGTCTTTAGAAATGAAGAGGATGAATGACATCCTCTAGTTGAAGAAGTTTTACCTAGAGTTCCTTTTCTTTACTAGCAAGTAACACAAACCCATTTCAGAAAGCCAAATGGAGACAAGAACCTTCCCACAGTATCTGCACACAGGGAAAACTACTGGGTGTGAGTGTTCCTACCATTAACTTCTACTTCCCATCTTCCTCCCTCTCCTGTCTGCATGTGTGGCCTCATGTGACCTCTCCAAAGGATTCACATTTACAGCTTCCACATTGACAACATAGTTCTTTCTCTAGCTCAGTGTAGTCAAGTGGCCAGTGCGCAGTACCCCCCGGCCAAGGAGTCAGGATGAGCAGACATTGCTGATGTGCCTAACCTTGGGTGAGCTGTAGATAGGGAGGCAACCTGGAGGGGCCTGCCTCAGCAGCAGTGTGGAGAGAGCACACCTATCTTTACAGTGACTGTGGCTTTCAATGCAGCCAAAGTGCCTAGGCCAACCACAAGCCCAGCCTTCCAGCCCAGGAAGAATCCATACTGCTGGCTGCCTCTGCAGTAACAGTGGCTATGTTAGTTGGGCCTTACATGCTGGGGATTAGCTGTGCATGCTGTTTTCATGGTGATGCCGCCTTTCCCTGTCTCATCCTAATGTGGAACAGCTCACTGTTTCTAGTTAACAATTCTCTGCCTGCAGTCAT
This sequence comes from Montemys delectorum, assembly GCA_019843815.1. Lineage (NCBI taxonomy): Eukaryota > Metazoa > Chordata > Mammalia > Rodentia > Muridae > Montemys > Montemys delectorum. The sequence goes on from JADRCD010035975.1 coordinate 10,420, forward strand.
ATGATGATTGCCTTCATTCTCAGCTGAGTCTCTCTCTAGATCTCTGTCTTTTTTTTTTCCTCAGTTTTTTGAGATGTGGTCTTATGGTCTCAACATATCTCAGGCTACCCTTGAACTTTCTGTGTAGCCAAGGATGATCTTGAACTCCTGATCAACCTGCTTTCGCCTCCTGAGTGCCAGGATTTCAGGTGTGTGCTACCATTCCTGGCACTGAGGCTAGCTCTGATTATATTCTCAAAGCTTTGATCTGGAGCCCCTTACATGTCTGTGGCTTTGTCCAGCAACCTGAATGTCAAGTGTGATGACTCAGTCTGTCAGGTGGCCCTCGCTGTCCAGGTGTGACTGGAAGGCAGATCAGGGCCGCAGGGTGTCTTCTACTCTATAAAGACTCATCAACGAGGACCAGGCGGAACCCTTCTCTATGGTACTGTAGCATGGAGGGAGCCTTACCAGGTGACATAAGATGTTGTGCCCAGACATTAAAGTGCATGTGTTTTCCTTTAAAATTTTATCTTGGAGGTATAAGTCTCAGAGTCACCAGGACAGCTGTCAAAGCATGGGTTTCCCAGACTAGCACCCCTGGACTTGATGAATCTGCACCTCTGGTTTGGGCCTGGAACCAAGTTGGTACTCAGGTGACTGTCAGAGAGTGAAGAGCCAGAGCCAACTGCTGTGAATTATTTAGAGCAACCCAGGCTTGAACTGCCTAGGCCTATGGCAAGTTACCCCAAAACGGAGGCCATTTCTCATTGTCAAACCATAGTTGGAAGGACCTAGGAGCTGCCCCACTTCTTTGCTGCTGTTATTGTTAGCAGACTGAAAACTGAACTTTTCCTTTGGGATGCCTGCAGTGTAGTGTAGGACCTCCCCAGAGTGGAAGGACATGAATAAGGCAGTTGTATGATGTAGGGCAGGCTTCCGGGAAGCAGAGGCTAGTATGTGAGAGGTGAGTGGGCTGGACTGCCAGCAGGTGAGCGGCTCTGTGGACCAGGCCTGGCTGTGTGCAGAATGAATAAGCAAAGTCCACATCCTGAACTCCCTGCTGGAGGCTCCAGTTGCATGCCTTAGAGTGAGTGGTCTATAGCCAAAGCTCAGAAGCCTAGCAGCACGTACTAAAACAAATGACAGTGGCTTTGTGAAACCCCAAGGCCATTCAAGGTTATTGACCTTGGTTACTCTTGAGTTCAGCCCCACATAGATAAAACAAATAATTGTGGCTGCAGTCTATGCAGCCAGGACTTGACTCAGTCTCATCTACCTGCTTACTACTGCAGAGCATATGGCTTCTGCTTTTGCTGGTGTAGATATGGTTTCAGGGAGTCCATGTGCAGGAAGTAGTTGTTGAACCATCCACGGTAGGGCAATAGTGCCGACTGGGCTCTGGGCTTTCCTTGGGAGGAGATATCAGCTCTTTTTCCTTGTTAGCCATTATGCCAGTGGCCCCAGATCTCTTGCTTTCTCCACACCTTCCTTCCAACATTAGGGAGTTACCATGCTGTCTGCTGACATTGTACTTGGGAGTGTGGAGTTTAGAAACATGGCCTAAGAAGGCTCAGCCGGGCCATGATTCTTGGCATTGGATTTCTTCAGGGCTTCCGTCTAGCTGCCAATATGGAGAGATCAGACATTTTTGGATGGCATCCAGGGGTGCTTCTGGAACAGTATTCCAGGTAGTGGGATTTATATGCAACACAGATGTGCCATGGAGACTTTGATGGAAGTGGAGAGATAGGAGAGGCCTGAAGCCCCATGCAGTACTCAGCTGTATGTGTCTTTGAGTTTCTGGTGTTGCTAAGAAGGTAGTTCCCAGAAGTGAGTGTGCTCAGAGCCCCGCCTACTCAGCCCTTGCCTCTGTGTCCCTGCCCTCCACATCTGATGCTCAGTGGCCCATTTGCCTGTGTGCAGGCTTGCAGATATGTGGGTGCTAATGTGGCCAGCTGTTGGGTGGTGTGAAGTGAGTGTGGATTCTGGGACAGGCATCTTGGGCGGGGGCTGCACTGGCTTCTTTCAACTGCCTTCCGATACACCTGCTGTCCCTCACTTCCTTTTATTACTAAAGAAAGGGAGTACTGTGATGTGCCACATCAGTTCTCCCGCCTGACATCTGCTAAATTAGTCCTGGTTGATGTCATATAGAACCTTCTATAAGGCTACTCAAAGGCCCTCATGGTATGTTAGTGTTCTAGTGGTGTAGTCTCTAGCGGCTATCTAAAGAAGCAGATCATAATGACTGTGGCCTGGCCTTGGAGTCCATGCCTGCCCTTCCCCGAGTATTCTCCTAGCGTCACAGACCAGCCCTATTCAGTGAGGCAGATACACAAGGTTGAGCACTGGGAAGTGGGAATTACTGGGACATTTTGGTGCTGCCTGTCAGAGTCTGTGATTTTAAGACTCTAGTCATTGGGACTTTGGTAAGTATTCCACCTCTTCAAGTTTATGTTTCCTCATTCATAGAATGGGGATGATGAGCATCACATGTAAACATGGAAATGCATGAAGAGGTACAGAGGCTGGGGTCCTGGAAGGCTTAGCTATCAAAGCTTTAGGATCTGTGGTGCATGCTGGGCATTGTGCTCAGTGATCAAAGACTACCTGTACAATGTCATTTAACTCTCAGCTCCCCATGGGACAGACAACTCCACTTACAGTGGAGTTCTTTCCTCCTGTCTGTCACTGAAAGAAGACAGCAATGGGACTGCAGGAGCTAATTGTCCAGTGAAAAAGTGATGGGAACTGTGTTTATACTCTTGCAGCTAGCGTCACTGTATGTATTGTGTGTATGTGTGTACGTGTGCATGTGTGTAAGTATGTATGTATATGTGTATGTTTGTGTATGTGTGTATGAATGTGCATATGTATATACCTGTGTATGCATGCATGTATGTATGTGTGGATATGTGCATGTGTGTATGTGTGTATTTATGTATGTATGTGTGTATGTGTGCATGTGTGTATGAATGTATGTATGTATGTGCGTATGAATGTGTGTATATATGTACCTGTGTATGTGTATTTATGTATGTGTATATGACAGCGATGATGGTTTGTGTGTGTTCTGTCTGTTCTTAGTAAGCAGTCCCTGGTGGTGAGTCTGTGGTGTTTAGACTTTCTGAGTGTTTCTGTCAGTTTTCCTCACATTCCTTTGCTGCATAAGCTGTCCTCCTGTCCTTGGCTGACAGGTGATGTCAACATAGGCCCTGAAACCTTTTAACATGACTCCGCTGGTGTTGACTGCTTCGTGCTTTTTGGCCCAATAAGATGCTTAGAGTTCTGTCAGCTTTGTTGCTGAGGCCTGCGTCAGGCCTCCTCCGGGCTGTGAGTCTCTTGTTGAGATGGTGTTAAGATGCCAATCTGCATGGAAGAGGGTAATTCTGGAGTGCCGTTGCTTTTAGTCCTTTTTGGTGGATGGAGCCTGGGTGGAGCTATTTTCTAAGAGAAAAGTTTCAATTTCATAGCTAGTGTAGCTGTTCCCTCAGGGCCTCTCAGGCCTTGGTGTAGGTGAGCCTTGCTTGTGAGAATGAGCACGAGCAGCTGTGTGGATGCTGAGCTGAGGTAGCAAGAGGCTTGGCAAACTTCCACTAGCTTCCTCTAGGCCTCTTGACATTTCCACTCACCACGATGTACCAGCTGCTGCTCATGTCTCAGTCTTAGTCCCCAGTGAAGACACTGCAGATAACCTGCACTAAGCCAAAGGACCCCCCCCCCCCCCACCCATTAGCTAAGTCACATTGCTCTGCAGACCCTGGAACATGATGGCATGTTCCATTCCTGGTCTGTGAGTGAGGAGTGGGGGTATAATCTCCGCAGGGCCGAGCTAGTGAGTGAGCAAGCACATTCCTTACATGCTGGTGTCTTGTCTTAGAGGCTGACGCAGTCTTCCCAGTTCTTATCTGCCCTTATCTGATGTTCCTTAATGATCTTGATTTTCTTATATTTTATTTGACAATAGCAGTTTTAGTTCCTAACAATACTAGTTACTTTTCCTGTATTGTCCTAACACATGTGCCTGTGTACTCACACAAGTGTCTGTGCATGCACACAGGATGGAGGTGGGGTGGGTGGTTTAAAATAACAATGCCATTACTGCTGCTAGCCACTAACCGCTAACTGGCAGACTGCTGGTTCAAGTTTCCCACTTTGTGATTCTGTTTGTAGTGTTTCCTTTCTTCTGGTCATCTCTCCCTCCTCCCTCTCACACATCTCAATGGGCCTTCCTTCTTTTCTTTGCCTCCAAGGCCTTCAGAAGAAGGTGGTCACAGGCCACTGGTTCTGGAGGTCTTTACTCTGAGAGGCTCTGGTGTGACCCCAGTGCCTGGAGTTGTCCCGATGATGGAATGGAGAAGGGCCAATACCAGGGAGAGGAACATCTTGGCTTGTGTTTTCTGACTGACTCAGGTCAGGGCAGCTCAGGAGCAGGGCCTTCTGGGTGTCCAGTGGTAACTTTTCCCAAAGAGGAGTTAGTTGTACATGGTGAGCTCAGCCTTGTAGATTTGAATTCAGTGGTTCTCACTGCTGGGACTAGAAGGTAGCACTATGACTTGTACTCTTCTCTATGAGAGTGTCACGAGGCCTCACCCCTGGGCTCAGGAGGACTGGCAGAGTGTAAGGAACATGGAGGTCACAAGCATGGGACACGATTGTGCTGGTCCCTGCTAACTCTTAATAAGTGACCAGTTTTATAAAGAGTTGGCAACTTAACATACATGTAATTTTGTGGCATTCTGCTTATAGCTAGGATGCTGTTGCTACCCGGACGAATTGGGTAACAGGCTCTGGTTGGATTCCTGCCTGCCAGGGCTCGGGCAATGCTACACCATGAGGGAGTCCATTTGAGGGGTCCTGGTAGCTGCAGCCTGCTTAACCTGGCATGTTTCAGCATAGTATTTTGTGTCCACAGTATTCCCTACCAAGTCTGTCACATTCACATCCCAGCTCACAGAACTGAGGCTCCCACAGTTCCTCATAGGCACCAAGCCGCAGCATGGCGAATCTCTGTTCTCAAACTGAGCCAGAAGTGGACATGGCCTAGGTTGTACTCAGCCCATGGCCCTATCAGAGTTGAGCTACTGCTTAATAACTGTATATAACGTCTGTCAGAACTGGGCTACTCTCATCCCAGCTAAGATGCTGGACCACTACTTACTCTCATTATGTTACAATTTCCTTGTGCAGGATATGGGGGATGTGATCTTGTTTTGTTTTGTTTTTAACTTCCAGCAGGTACACAGGAACTTGGTCAATGTCAGTAGTTTGTGGTCATTGCTGCTGCTCAGTCTGAGTTGGCTCTGTGTATTGTGGATGGGAGGTCTTCACTGCAGGATTATTCAGCAAAGCCTATTCAGGAGCAGCACCCTGAAGGACACCGCAGAGTGACTGTGCATCTGTACCGAACCCTTGGGACTGGTGTCCAGATCCCAGCCAACCCTAGGAGGAACTTGCACCAGGAGGACCCTTAAACATAGAGGAGTGGGGAAGGGATTGTATCTCATTGGTGAGGCCGGTATGAAAGGAGAGTTTGTGTTAATTCTCACTGCTGTGACCATCTGACTAATGCAGCTCAAGGATGGGAGGGATGGCTTATTTTGGCTCACGGTTTGCCAGTGGTAGTCAGGCATGGCTGCTGGCCTCTAGGCATCTACAGTCAGGAAAAGAGTGGTGAGCAGTCATGCTCAGCTCTCTTTCTCCTTCTCGTTCAGTGCTTGATCCGAGCCGTGGGCTGCTGCTGCTGGCCACGTTAAGGAGACAACTTCAGTTAACAGCTTTAAAAGTGCCCCAGTGGCTTGTCATCCGGTGACTGTAGATCCTGTCGAGTTGAGGATGTTAACCATCATGACCTGAAAAGGGAGTTTCATGTGCAATGAAGACAGACGATGCATTGGCAGCATTCAGTGCTGCTCTGCCTGGTGTTCTGGGGGCTTTCTTTCTGTCCTCTGCTCCTCCAGGGCATCATTAAAGGATGCTGGCTCCCGATGAGAGCTTCCCAGAAGTCTGTGTTGTTCTGTCACCAGCTGCAGTCGGGACAGACGCAAGTGGCTGAGTGTCCAGCAAGCCTGGCACCATGAAACAAGTCATCACAAGCACCAGATTCGGCAAGATGCCAAGCTTGTCCAGATGCCACCTCTCCCCATGGTGCCCCTTCCCCACAGTCAGATCTCCTGGAGTCAGACCCATCTTTACTCAGTCATACATCAGTCCACTGTGCCACGGCCAGAGAGACAAGGATAACAGGAATGCCAGCATGAGACAGACATGCAAATAAAAGCAGACAAGAAGTAGCGAGGCCACGGGGCACTGGAGGGTTGGGGAAAACACACAGTGAGCATGGTGCAGGGTGGGTGAATGAGGGACCCAAGAAAGCCAGCAGCCCAGATCACTGCAGAAGTAGAATATCACAGCTCCCATGTGTCTGAGGGCTGCGCAAGTTGGTTATCACAGAGTGTGTGTTCAGGCTCTACAAGATCAGGGCTACAGCTCAAGGGACAGGGACCGATAGTGAGGTCCACAGCAAAGGAAGTGGCAAGAAAAGAGCCTCAAAGCCTAGCTCTAGAGATTCAGTAGCACACACAGGACCCCTGGGCATCTTCGGGGAGCAAGAACTTTTGAAAGGGGCTGGACTGGGCAGGTAGATTCTCTGGCTCCAAGTTGGGCATGCAAAGGCAGGGAGCCTTAGGTGGACTCAGCTCCAGAGTTTGAGCTTAGTACTGAAGGATTTTTAAAAGGAGAAAGCATTTCCCCCCCCTTTTAGCTCTCTACTCCGAGATAAACCTCTCTGGAGGTCTGGGGATTCTGCAGGGCTGTAGATCTGAAGAGTGGTGGTGAGAATGAAAAGTCTGATGAGGGCTGTTTCCAGCTGCTGTGAGGGCAAGCCAGGGGCCTGAGGTAGTGGGCACAGATCCTAGAGTAGGATGATTCTAGCACAGCTCAGGACTCAGCAGCTATGGGAAGTGAGGTTAAAAGGAGCAGAGGTTCGGGCAGCATGGATGACTCCAGAGAATGAGAAGGTAGAGGTGGGGGTGGGGGAGTGCAGTTTGGGGGTTGGACGAGCTCTGCTAACTGTGTATGGGTGATGGGTGTGCTGTGGGGCAGGGGCTGAGGTGGAATTGAGGACAAAGACCCTGAGATGAGGGTCTGAGGGCAAGAAGGGGAAGGTGGACCTGTACCCAAAGGCAAGAGAACAGACAGCACTGTGGACGGACCCACAACCAGGAACAAAGTGTGAGTTTGGCCTGTAACCCAGGAGAGTAAGACCCAGAGTGTACAGCCACCTTCCCTGGGTGCCAGGCATTAGGCCAGCCAGGCAGGGAGGTTTGAATAGACGTTCACCATCTTCCTGCCTCACTATTTGTGGTCTCGGAGAGGATAGTCTCTGGACAGTAAAGAGGTGGGACATTGAGAACCAAATGTTTGAGGCAAAGGGGCATTGTGTAAAGAATGATTTCAACTTCCCCTCATGTGGAGCTGGAGACCTGACTGCCATCTGTGGGACATTTGCTGCTATGCACACAGGCTGGACTGCAGGAGCCCAGGACTCAGTGCAGGCCCATAGTTCCCCAGCAGGGGTGCACTGGGGTTCAGGGAGACACTGCTGTGTGGGTTAGGAGCTGACCCTCTGGCCTATTGCCTGGCTGTGCTGCCTGCTCTGAAGACATGGACATTCCAGAGAACCGAGATCAATGTTGGATGTGGGACAAACCCTGTGTGTCCTCAATTCTCTTTGGCCCTGGGATAGGGGGAGAGCTGCCAGCAGGCAGTCGCCTGTGGTGAGGAGCTGGGTTTCACTGACATCATTGAAACCCCTCTCTCAGGTCAAGTTCTGGGCAGTGTGCACAAACCGTTTCCCTCTATGTTACCCAGTGAAGCCACAGCCACTTCTGCTTTCATGGATGGCAAAGCCCTCATGAGCCCTGGCTCCTATGTTTCCTTTGGAGCCAGAGACTCGTTTCTCTGGCCATCTTCCTGACCTGCCTAGAGCCTTCCCCCCTCTCTTCTGCTCAGGAGGCAGGCTATATTCCTTCATCAGCCCATGGGCTCTGTAATAGCCTACCTTGCCAGTTCTCCCTCATGTCCCACCCATTTCACTTCCTGCAGGCTGCCCCCTTTACCTGGAGTGTTCAGATGCCTCAGGAGATGGGGTACAATTGTGCAGTTAGAGCTTCGGGGTTCTGTAGCTTCCTTTAACCCACCCCTGTAGACACTTTTGCCTCTAGTATTCATTTGACTAGTCTGCTGCTCAAAGCCTGCACCCTTCCTAGACTGTGACCTCAGGACACGGCTCACGCAGGGCTCTTCCCTGTCTCCTGGGACCTACCGCAGTGCCCAGTGCTGTTTGCTGTTAACTGACTACGTAGGGTGAGATTGCTGTGATGAGTCCCCATCCTGCCTGCTGTCTGTGCAGTACTGCCTCCCTCTGCACACTATAGAATGAAGTAGCAGGCTCGCCCACTTATCCTCCAGTGAGAAGATAGCTCCTAGCACAGGGCTCATCAGAGTGGATGCCAGCAAGCACTGAAGACCTCTCTCTTCTGCTATTGCTCTCCATTTATAGTTGTCATTTGTTTTCTGGTCTATAGTTATTGTCCTGTCTAGTGACTCTTGCCACACTGGAAACACAGTAGAAGAGGGTTCTCAGCTGAGGCATGGTGGAGACAGGAGTCAGGTCTGGCTGTCGACCTGGCCAGGAGTACATCAGAATTAATGCACTTTGGAACGTTGAGACTCATTTTTTCTCTTTTCTTGAGCATGGATATGACATATGAGTACTGGTTAGAAACCAAATTTCCTTTTAAGTGAATTAATAACCCCACACTAAACAGAGATCTTGCTCACAACATAAAACAGAGCCTCACACTGAGCAGCTGTTTTCACCCACAGGCTGGCTCTGCTGGTGATGGGGACAGTAGGGGAGGGACAGTCTATTTGGGCTTGGCTTCAGGAGCAACAGCTTGGTTTTAGGTAGTTTAATGAGGGAGGGGGTGACAAACCCTACTGGTGAGATCTGCTTGAGGACTCTAGCTCTGCTGTTCTCTAGCTGTGAGGCCTAAGGCCAGTGCCTTTTCCTCTTGCTGTCTTCATTTCCTTATCTGTAAAATAGCTGGGAGGGGCCTTAAAGGTGGCTCAGAGAGTAAAGGCTTTTGCTGCACCAGGAGCCTGGTGACCTGAGTTTGATCCCCAGAACCCACATAAAGGTGAATGAAGACTCCAGCTCCACAGAGCTGTCCTCTGACCTTCATGAGTATGCTATGGTACATGTTCCTCCTCACCCCTCTCTCTCTCTCTCTCTCTCTCTCTCTCTCTCTCTCTCTCTCTCTCTCTCTCTCTCTCTCTGCGCGCGCGCGCACACACACACACACACATACACACACACAGAGTAAGAGAGACAGAAAGAGACAGACAGATATCGGCATCAGGAGAGGAGAGGTGGTAGACTGTGTTTCATAGTATGGGTACATACATAGTTGTGTAGGCAGAGGACCCATAACTCATTTTTTCATTCTGAGAGGAGACAAGAATAGAAGAGAAACTCCATAGCCATG
>JADRCD010035979.1:0-14094 GCA_019843815.1 Montemys delectorum
AAAGTTTGAAAAAGAAGAGAAAGACCAAACATCAAAAAAAATCTACTTAAAATTAGCCTACACTAGCTCCAGATCTTCAGCTTTCCCTCCATTGCTCCAAGCCCAATCCCTCAGATTTGCAGCAAAACACCTGCAGAAGTTTCTTTCACTTCATCTCTAATGAAGTCCAAAGATCTTCCCACTCCTTGCTTTATCCCAGCCTTCAACCCCAAGGGAACTCACCCAGTACTATGGCCATGAAGGATGTAGGCTAACTGTAGATGTTTACTTCCCCTTCTGCTTCTCCAAATCAAATCCTCTAATCTCATCCCCAGCTTTGCAACAAAACACCTACTTCAGCTGACCTTCCCTCTGGCCCCCATATCTAGTGGATTACACATATTTTTCCCTCCAAACTTCTTTGTCCCCACCAATTGCTATGTCCAAGTCCCCAAATCCAACAGGCACTCCCTGGGAACCCCATAGACCACTCTGTTCAGGGAAGCAAATAGGCAACTGCAGATTTTCACTTCTCCTTCCAAATCCTATCCCCCAGTCTCATTCCCAGTTTTGTAGCAGACCTTCATCTGTGGCCTCTCCTCGCTCTCAGTCTCATTCCAAGGGGACTAATTAACTAAGCAGATTTTGGTGGAACATCCTGCTCTCACTCTTGTGAATCCCCTCCACTTCCCCAGCCAATCCTTAGTCCTTAGAGTCAGGTCCAAATACTCAGAAACACATTTACTTAGAAGTTCCAGTTCCCACACCTATCAGGACACGAGAAGATTTTCCTACTAGGCAACACATAGCCACCACACTCTTCTAATAACCAGAGAGAAAACAGAAGCCAAGGAACAAAACACCTACTCAATAAACACAAGAAAAGACATCAGCATTTAGAGTTACAATTTTCCCAAACCCAGATGACTAGATGCATAAAACACAGTCAATAACAGCCAGGACAACATGTCTCTACTAGAGCCCAGCAACCCTCCCACAGCAGGCCCTAAGTATGGCAACATAGCTGAAGCACAAGAAAAAGATTTTAAACCACCCTTATGAATATAATAGAGGTACTTAAAGAAGAAATTAATAAAACTGTTGAAGACCTGAAAGTAGAAACTGAAGAAATTCTGGAAATGAAAAATTTAGGAATTCCAACAGAAACCCCAGAGGTAAACTTCATGATAAGATACAAGAGATGGAAGAGAGAATCTTAGGTGCTCAAGAAACAATAGAAAAAATAGATAAATCAAAGAAATGTTAAAGCTAAAAAGTTCTTGACATAAAACATCTAGGTATTGTGGGACAGTATAAAAAGAGCAAACAAAAGTAAAATAATAATAGAAGGAGAAGATTCCAAGCTCTAAGTCCCAGAAAATAATTTCAACAAAGTCATGAGAGAAAAATTTCCTAACCTAAAGAATGAGATACCTATAAAAGTACAAGAAACTTATAAAACACCAAATGGATTGGACCAGAAAGGTCTCCTTACCACATAATCATCAAAACACTACACATTCAAAGTAAAGAAAGAATACTAATAGCCTCAAGAAAAAAAGAGCAAGTAACATATAAAGATGGACCTATCAGAACTACCCCCAATTTCTCACTGGAGACTGTAAAAGCCAGAAGGGCCTGGGCAGATGTTCTATAGACTCTAAGAGACCACAAGATACCAGCCCAGAATACTATACCCAGGAAAACCTTCAGTCACCATAGAAGAAGCACACAAGATATTCCATGATAGAATCAAAATTTAAAAATATCTACCCACACATTCAGCCCTATCGAGGGTACTAGAAGGAAAACTCCAACCTACAAAACCACAATAAATAATCTCAGAGCAACAAAACCAAAAGAATGGAAACAAACACATCCAGAGGAAAGAGAAGAGAAGAGAAGAGAAGAGGAGAGGAGAGGAGAGGAGAGGAGAGGAGAGGAGAGGAGAGGAGAGAAGAGAAGAGAAGAGAGGGGAGGAGAAGAGAAGAGAAGAGAGGAGAAGAGAAGAGAAGGGAGGAGAGGAGAGGAGAGGAGAGGAGAGGAGAGGAGAGGAGAGGAGAGGAGAGGAGAGGAGAGGAGAGGAGAGGAGAGGAGAGGAGAGGACACACCACCACCACTACCACCAGCACCAAAAATAACAGGAATTAACCATCATTGGTCATTGATATCTCTAAGTATTAATGGATTCAATTCGCCCATAAAAAGACACAGGCTAACAGAATGGCCATGGTAACAGGATCCATCCTTCTGCTGCATTCAAAAAATGGGACCTTGTGAAGCTGAAAAGCTTCTGCACATCAAAGAACTCCATCAATCAGACAAAGTAGCCCACAGAATGGAAAAAGATTTTTGCCAACTATATACATGATTGGGGGCAAATGTCCAAATTATGAAAAGAATTCATGAAACTTATTTCAATAAAACAATCCAATTTTTAAAATGAAGTACAGTTTTTAAACAGAGAATTCTCAATAGAGGAAGCTCAAATGGCTGAGAAACAGCTAATGAAATGATCAACATAATTAGTTATCAAGGAAATGAAAATCAAAACTACATTGAGATTCCATCTTACACCATAAGAGTGGCTAAGATCAATAACACAAGTGGAAGCTCATGCTGGCAAAGAACTACAGGGTATGAAAAACAGTGTGGTCATTCCTCAGGAAGATGGGACTTGACCTACCTCAAGATCTGGCTATAATCACTCTTGGGCTTTCACCCAAAGGACACTTCATCCTACCACAAGACAGTTGTTCAACCAGAGACTAGATAACACAGTAACCTACAGTAAAACCAAATACTATTGCTCTAAGAAAGGAATGTAGCAATAAAATGTCCCCTGATGATATTCTACTATACTCATATAGGTTAGTACCCTTCTCTGACTTCATCAGAGAAGCTTCAGCTTGTATTAGATGGGCACAATTACAGAGGCCCACAGACAGACTTTACATAAAAAAGTGAGAGATTTTACTCAGTACTAAACAGGATGGATGACTTAATCAAATCTTTCTCTATGAAGGGGGAAGCAGAAAGAGTGAAAGAGCCAGAGAGGATGGAGGACACCAGGAGAATAAGAGCCTCTAGAAACCAACATGATCAAAGCTCTTATGAATCCACAGAGACTGAGGTAGAATGCACAAGACCTGCATGGATCTGCATCAGGTCCTCTGCATGTATCTTACGGCTTCCTGTTTAGTGTTTTTATAGGATTCCTTAGTGTGTGAACAAGATGGCCTCTGATTCTTGTGCCTTTTCTTGGGCTCTTTTCCTTCTATGTGCTTTCCCTGTCTGACTTTGATATGATAGTTTTTGTCTTATCCTATTACATTTTATTTTGTTGTATTTTTAATAAATGAATGAAGGAAATAAATGAAGGAAGGAAAACATAACCACTAGGGTAAATATTAACAATTGAACTGTCATTTACTCCTGATGAGAGAGGGAAAATCAGTTTCTGCAATGGAGTGGCATTGGGTGATTGGGTATATCAACTACTTCAGGTCAGGCCTCATGCTCAGGATTAGCTGACCAATATATAATAGACTGCACAGGGTTTTTTTAAATGTATGCTTTTTTGGGGGGGGGTTATAGTTTAGTCATTTGTTTTTTAATTTTTTGTTTTGTTTTGTTTTTCTGTTTGAATGGTGTTTGATTTTGTTGTCTTGGTTTGGGGGTTGTTGTTATATTGTTTTTTCTGTTTGCTCTGGTTTGTTTACAAAAAAACTAAAATTGGATGGATAGAGAGAAGGAGAGGATCTGAAAAGACTTGGAGGAGGGGACCAATACGATCAAAGTAAAATTTAGTGTTTGAAATTTTCATAGATAAGTAGTAAATTCACATCATTTCTACCCTTCTCTGACTCTTCAACTCAGCCTGTATTACCTCCCTCTTAGATGCATGACCACTTCTCTGATTAGTTACACACACACACACACACACACACACACACACACACACCCTACTGAATCCATTTAGCATTGCTAATAGACATACATAAAGACAACACCAACTGACACGCCAATACGGATGAAAAGGTACTGTCTATCAGTGACTGCTGAGAGTGGAAGAATGTGTTTTCTCCAGTACTGAGGCCCTGATAATTTATCCAATCACAAGATCCTTTTAATGAAACCTTCCACAAACTGGGATTATAGTTATTTACCAGCATGCTCAGCATAATATTCTGCTTTTAGTTTTATTATGGAAGAAAACTTTATTTTTTCACACCCAAGTTTTTTTTTTTTTAAATAGCAACCAGGTACATAATAATCAATACTGATTTCCACAACTGAGAAATAAGAGAATAAGAGATTTCAGAATGCTCAGCCCTGTTTAGAATATATACTTCACCCTGAAAAGATTAAGGGCTCACTGGGGAAGAGAAAGCAGAAAGCCTGTAGGAGCCAGGGGTGGGTAGGTGACTACAAGAAAACATCTTCTAGATCCAGCAGGTCAGCTGTAGGAAAGAATTCACAGTGGTTGTGAGAGCAAGCACAAGACCTGTGCAAGCCTAAGCTGGCCCAAATTCTAGCATAGAGAAGGGAAATAGGCAGGATATCCTACCCCTAAGGCAGGAACTAGTGACATGTGACAGTTGCTAGGAGAGGAAGGGTCAGTTCTCTCCAACACTGTAGTCCCTAAGGAGTAAATCAGGCTCTAGTGGAAGACCACACGTCCAAGAATAGTGGGGCAGCAAAAACTGGCCTTGATAGGGGGACATGGCACAGAGTTGGGTACAAGGGGAAAAGAGGGTAGATCTGGGAAGAGTTAGGGGAGCAATCCAAACACAGTGCATAAACTCTCCAAAAAACTAGCAAAAAAATGTTTCTTTAAAAGGTACAAGGACAAATGATTAGAGACTCATAGAAACATTAAGTTACAAGAACAAATCACCCACACACAGTGACAAACAGTGTACCAAAGAAACAAAGAGATTATTCCAAGAAATAGTTACCAAAACACAAAGGAAATGGCTTAGATGAGAAAAGAGGTTAGAATTATCACACACTGAGAAGACCCATTATATCTAGACCTGTTATGTCACCAAAAGACTAGGATTGCCTTAACCATTTAATCTACAAAATAAGGATTTAGGGGTTATCGATGTCTTTGATTCTTGGAGGAAGATTTTAGTTACTCTCAAAGATGGCTGAGGTATAATTATCTAGCAGTTGCAGCTACAAAATCTTAGCCTTAAAATATGAAACATATTTTACACTTTAAAGCTTTCTCAGAAAATATTTTTGCATTGCTCAATGGCTCAAGTTCAAGATCCTCAGAGTAGATGTTCAACAAGACTGTGAAAACAAAATCAGAAAGTTATCAACAATCTAGGCAAAATCTTAATATTTATAAACCAGAGAAGACTGTCGTACATTACCTTTAACATTTGTTGATAAAATTGCAAAAGAATCATTGAATTGTTAATCCTGCAATTTTTAACATTTGAGATTAGCTCTATGCCAAACTTTAAACAGTGCCTGGCTTACAGCATATCCTCAACATATTTTCTGGAATAAATAAAATAAAAAATTGTAAAAAAAAAAAAAGAGAAAAGCTGATGAAATAGAAAACAATACTTATTAGTGGTATGTTGACTCAATAGCTAACTTTTTTCAAACATGGGGAGGGGGGAGGCAACAGGGGTTTGTTCTTGTTGTTTTTGATTGTTTGTTTCTTTGTTTTCTGGAGGGAAAACTGGGAAAGGAGAAATTTACATGTAAATAAAGAAAAGGCCTAATAAAAAATTTAAAAAAAATTGAACTAAAAATAATGACAAAATGTATACAAGATATGCCAGGAGAAAATATGTACAATATTTGCAGTCAATTGTGCACAAAAGAAAGTACAAACAAACATAATACAGTGACATTTAAATTTTAAGATATACCATTTTCAAAAAACATATAAATTATACTGCTCATAAGGAAACATAAGACAAGAAGGCACCAAAAAGTATCACAGAAATGTAGTTGGTAGTTCACAAACTGATGATCAGGCCCACAAGCTTTGACAGCCTGCACAAACTATTTCAGAAGATGAGGGTAAAAGGCCTGAACGAATCTAGAAGATTCTTTATATAAATTTGATAAGTACTATAGGAAAATTTAAAATTAGAGATCTACTTGACAATGAACACAGCCATCAAAGTCTGAAAGAAAACACAGAAGATTGGTTTTATTTTCCCCTACTATGTATATTAATGCAAGTACTCCAAAGTCTTAAGTCTGGGAAGGGATTGGAGGGGAAAAAAAAGAGTCAGAGAAAACAGATCGGAATGCATAATATACATGTATGAAAGTGACAAATAAACTGAAAGTTTAAAAAAATTCAATATAGGAATATAGCATTTTTTCAAAGAAAAAAATTGAAAACTATAGTATACCACAATACTAATTCAAAGACTGAAAGTCATGCCTTCAAGGTTAGCCTAGCTCTCCTCAGTGATGAACTGTGACCTGGTGTTGTAAGCTAAAATAAGCCCCCTTTCTCCCTTAAAGTGTTTTTGGTGAGAGTGTTCTTCTATCTCAGCTATAGAAATGAAACTAGAAAAGAGACAAAATGCCTTTAGTTTTGGAAATCACTCAGTGACTGGCCTGAGAAGTGGTAACCTCTCATTAATTGACTATTTGATTTTTTTCATAGGAACCACTTCCCTTGTAGCGTTCAGAGGCTATGGCATTTGAAACCTCCAGGCAACATCCAGAATGATATTGTTTCCACAAAACTCATAACCCCATGACTACTTTACCAGTCAACTTGTTTTTGTCTCTGTGTTTAGAGGTGTGGGTGCGCTCCCACTAGCAAAATCATAGGAAAGTGTATATTTAGCATCTCTGTGCATTGGAAGAAACATACATGGGGTATTTTATTCCCAACAAATCATTTCACTGGCCAAGTGCTTCCTGAGCTACAATTTTTTAAAAGGCCTGTTTTGTGTAATATTTGATATTTCAGAGGAAAACAAAATGTACTAGGTGGAACCAACTGTCATGTAAAATGTTTGACAGAGGGAAAATATTTATGATCATGGTGTCAGGACTAAGCTTCTGAAATAGAAATCATAAAATGATTTCACAGAAGGTTGTTTTGAAGCTACAGAAAAAAAAATGTATTGCTATTATACTTGAAAAGCAACTGATGCCCAATATCAATTTCTGATTTGGTAAAAATAGAAGAAAGCCTGCAAAAGAAGGATTGCATTATCCATACCTGAAGATTTGAAGCATTTCTTATTGAAAACCTAGTAGTCTCATTTAACCAAATCTTCACTTTTAAATAGCTATATTCTTTGTACCTTTGCATCTTTGCTAGTAGAAACAAGAGTATATTATTCTCTGATACTTTCTAGACCAGTGTTTCTCAAGCTTCCTTATGCTGTGACCCTTTAATATAGTTCCACATGTTGTTGTGATGACCTCCCACCAATAAAATTATTTTTATTGCTACTTCATAACTCTAATTTTGCTACTGTTATGAACCATTATGTAAATATCTGATATGCATGATATCTGAGATGTGACCC
This sequence comes from Montemys delectorum, assembly GCA_019843815.1. NCBI lineage: Eukaryota > Metazoa > Chordata > Mammalia > Rodentia > Muridae > Montemys > Montemys delectorum. Next base: position 7,512 of record JADRCD010035979.1, read on the forward strand.
CTGTGAGACAGTTCTTCTATCCCTCAAGGTGTCATGACCTACAGGGTGAGAACAGCTGTTACAAGTTATAACGTGAGGAGAGAACGAGATTCCAACCGTATAACTTTAGGCACTGCTGTGATCTGGGGTGATAAAAACCAAAACAAAATAGAACAAACAAAACTTCATCCCAGGCTTCCCTATTACCAAAATAACCAAAATTGTTCCACCAAAGCAAGATGGCAATGAACAGATCGACTCTTCTTCCTTACTATGTGGCCTTTTTCATAACATGAGTATAAAGAATATAAAGGAAAGATATGGCTCGGGGATAAAGTGCTATACAACCTGACAACCTGTATTGATTACCTGCAATGCATGCAAAAGCTAGAGGTGGTGGCATGAATCTGTAATCTCAGCTCTCTTTCAGAGAGATGGGAAGCAGAGACAGGAAACTCAGCTGAAGATCCTGGACCAGCTAGCCTGGAGCACACAGTGCAATGGCAAAGATAACAAAAGAAACCCTGTGTGATAGTTTGTATATATATTTGGCCCAGGGAGTGGCACTATTAGGAGGTGTAACCTGGTTGGACAAGGTGTAGCCTTGTCACTTTGGGTGTGGGCTATAAAACCTCATCCTAGATGCCTGGAAGTCAGTTTCTGCTAGCTGCCTCCAGAACAAGAGGTGGAACTCTCAGCAACTCTGGCCCCACAGATCCCTGGACACTGCCCTTCTCCTGTCTTGATGATAATGGACTGAACCTCTGAACCTGTATGCCAGTCCCAATTAAATGCCATCTGCATAAGAGTTGCCTTGGTCATGGTTTCTGTTCAAGGCAGTAAAACCCTAACTAAGACACCCTGCCTCAAAGCAAAGTAGGAAAAGAGAACTGGTTCCTGAAAAATTGTTTTCTGGCTTCCACACAAGCATTGAGAGATGGCTCATTTGAGAAAGTACTTGAGGAACAAGCATGAAGACTTGAGTTCAAATTCCTAACATCTACATAAAAAGCCAAGCGTGGCAGCACATATCTGGAATTCCAGTGCTGAGGTGGCAGGGACGGGTAAATCTCTAGAGAGTCATATCCACCCAACCTCACCCAATAGTGTTTCTGGGCTCAGTGGGAGATCCTGCCTCAGATATAAGGTGGAGATTGATTGACCAAGATATCCAAAGTCTGACCTAAACACACACACATGCGCACACACACGCACACACATTAATTTAAACTATAGTTGGCAACCAGTGAAATAGCTCAGCTGGTGAAAGAAAGGTACTTGTCTCCCAGACTTATAACCTGAGTTCTACCACAGGAATTCCCATGGTAGAAGCAGAGAACCTACTTCTATAAGGTGGTCATTGATCTCCATGTGTCTGGATCTCCATAAAATATATGTGCCTCCACACACAAATGAGTAAAATGTATATTAGCTTCTTTTGCTGTGATAAAACACCTTGATGGAGGTAAATTACAGAAGACGAGATTTATTTTGGATCATGGTTTCCATCATGGAAGCAAAACATGGCTACAAAGGGTAAGCATGGCAATAGGAGTAGAAAGCTGAGCACTCACACCTTCCAACAAAAGCATGAAACAGAGAACAGGCAGGAATTGGCCCAAACTATCAAAATTACAACCCAACCCCAGTTCTATATTCCCTCCAAGGAGACTCCACCTACGTAAAATTCCACAGCCTCCTCAAAACGGTACCAACTGGGGAACCAGAGTACAAATACTATAGGTGGGGCATTTCTCATTCAAATCACCACAAACATAATATTTTAAAAAATAGAAGAATGGATTGGCAAAATTTTCTTCTTATTTCTAGAGAGTATAAGTACTTGCTTGTTTGCTACTACTGGGAAAAAATTACCTTGTACCTTGGCTGTTCTATTGCTTCCATTCCTACTTAACTTTGGTCAACTTTGGTCATCTGTCTAAAAGAAGTGCTTCATCACTATTGTCATGTAATTGTCTAAATGTTTCAGATCCACTTGTGTTGATTGGAGGGCAAGTCCTGCAAATGTTCTAACTTTACACATCTATACTAAATTACCTATTTTGTTTCAAGAGAGTGTTAGAAAAGGTGGGTCCTTTCCTACCTTGCTCTATTTTAAGTTCTTCTTCTGCTGTGAATTTGTGAGCTTCAACACCAGAGAATCTCACAAAGTCCAAGCTCCACAACTTTCTCAGGCCTAGGACAACTTTGTACTTATTTCAATGCTGCTGTGAGTGAGTATGGTAACTTCATTTTAGATATTTATCATCATTTGGAAGAGCTTGACCTAGAAATATTCTTTGACCACCAAGTTCTAGTTTTCAATGTAACATATGTCCTGGATCTTCACAAATCTGGTTTGTTTGTTTGCCATTTAAGTCATTCATTTAAAAAACATAGATTTTTTTCTTTACTTATGCCAAGAACTACATTTGAAATTGAGAAAAATAATGGTTAAGATCAATAACAAAACCATTATGTATAGGTATTCTTGGTATATGTAGATATAAATTCTATTTGCACTGTCTAACTAAATTCTGCTCTTAAAAGTTCTGCGAGTTCCACCAAACACCTTAGAGCAGCAGAACATTTTGAAAGCACTCATACTCACAATCTGGATGGCAAAGGCATTCCTCCTATACCCAGGAATCAGCTGTTCTGTAAGGTACCTCATGACTACAGGAGAGCTGGGCTGAGACTCGTCTTCGAACACCCTGAAGGGCTCTCTGCCAAACCTGACCTCATGTTTCAGCCACAAGCACACAGCTAATAATAACTTCAGCTCTTAACTTACAAAATACAATTCTTAAAGGCAAGTTCTGAGAACTGGCCAGACAATCTGAAAGACAAATTTATGAAGCCTAATAAGTAACTATTAGCAAAATAAAGCTTCTCCCAGTGGGCACATGGCACTTCCAAGTTTTCCCAACAGAGCTGTCAGAAAAGAATCCAAAGTTCTGCAGCTAGCATGTACATCTGTTCACCCTAAAGGTCAAGTCTATTAATTACCCCCTAGCCAGCTTCTGTTCTCTCAACTCAGTAAATGAGAGGTTCTGGGACCACCGAATCAGTGGAGAAGTATTTACCATCTAAGCACACAGCTTATATACATATGAGTTCATATGTGATTGTTATTGAGATTTGATATGTGCTTAGGGGTACTGAAAGTCATATTTATGTAAAATGTGAAATTCCACTTTTGAAAGTTGCTGTCTTACATATTTTTTTTTTAGATAATTTCTTTATTTACATGTAAATTTTCCCTTTCCCAGGTTCCCCTCCAAAAAACAAACAAACAAACAAACAAAAACAACAAGAACAAACTTCTTTTGCCTCCCCCCTCCCCATGCCTGCCACCCCACCCTCTCCCACTTATTGGCCCTGGCATTCCCCTACACTGGGGCACAGAACCTTCACAAGGCCTAGGTCCTTTCCTCCTACTGATGATCAAATTTGCAGTCCTCTACTATACACATGCTGCCAGAACATTCAGTCCCACCTTGTATAGTCCTTGATTGGTGGTTGGGTCCCTGGGAGCATCTGTATTAGTCAGGTATTGTAAGAGCCTCTCAGGAGATAGCTATATGCTTGTCCTTGATATGTGCTTAGGGGTACTGAAAGTCATATTTATGTAAAATGTGAAATTCCACTTTTGAAAGTTGCTGTCTTACATATTTTTATCATTCAATTAAAAACTTGAATTCTAGCATATTCATTTTAATATTCAAACTATTTGTAAAAGCAAAACATTCAAGATGTCCAAATCAAGAGGTGTTCTATAGGAAAAATTACAAAACCTGTAGACATCATCCCCAACAATTAATAGTGATTGATGATCACAAACCCATAGACACATAAAATTAAGGCTCTGCTTGTCTCTGGCAGGGGCAAAAGTATACCAATATCTGTTGAAGCAAGGGCCATGTCTTTTCTGCTAACAACTATATTGATGTGTTTAACCAAATGATGTGTTTATAAAAAGATAAAGGTATAGAAATAAGTTCCATAGTGGTGTAGTGAAGTATAGGGGAAGGGAATGCCTTGGCCTTCCCATGCCAAGGCATCCCTTCCCCCTGAGAAAACAGCCACATGAGGGTATAGCATAGAATAGAGTTTATTTAGGCATGGGGAGGGGAATTCAGAGAGTAGTAGAGGCAGAGAAAGGCAGAGAGAAGGAGAGAGTAGAGAAGTAGAGGCCAGCCATGACCACATAGAGAGAAGGGGAAGGGAATAGAGAGAAGGGGGGAGCAAGGGGACAAGAGGCAAGGAAGAGAAGCAGGAGTAAGAGAGAGAAGGGGGCAAGCAGCCCCTTTTATAGTGGGCCAGGCTAACCTGGCTGTTGACAGGTAAACCTGGGGAAGAGTTTACCTGGCTGTTGCCAGGTAACCCTGGGGGTGGAGTCCAGACAGAGTACCAAGATACATGCCTGTTGCTTATACTGTTAGCAGGATAAAATGTTCAATAAACACTTGATGTTTGTTTAAATCAGCAATGAAAAGGGAGACAAGAGAGATGGATGGATAGATGGTAAGTGAACAAGTAGATAGACACAGATCTGCTGATGTTTTTCTCTATCTGACTAAGTAGAATAGTGTCAAGGTAGGTAGAGAACAATGAATTGCTCAGGAAACTATTGCTGAGCCATGCCTGACACCCTTCCTTTGCCAATAAGTCACAATGCTTTTAGCAAAGGCTTAAAGTTAGATGAATAAAAGTATGGATCACCTCTTATCACTAATGTAATGTTAATGTAAAACATTCTACCTTTAGAGGTCATTTTCTTACCACTAAAGTTGAAAAATAAAATGCATTTGTAGCCTCAGTCACAGGTTGGATGAGGTAACAAAGAGAAGAGCAGATGACAGGAGCAGCTTTTAACATTGTTTTTAAAAACACCAGAAGGAAGTAATTTGACCCAAGTCAACAATTGTTTCTGCATTAAAGGATTGTCACTTACAAGTGATGGAAACAGTGCTTCAGATAATTCAAGGTCCTGGAAGTAACTAATCACTTCAAATTGACATGCAGATCTTCTATGAGGTCTGTGGCAAAGCAGTTTGCCTTTAACTAAAATGCTACTCAAGCCAGGTATGCTGGTGCTCACCTATAAACCTCAGCCCTCAGGGGACTGAGGTGGAAGGATCTTTGCAAGTTTAAGGTCAGTGTAAGTGTATGAAACCCAGTCTTAAAACTTTTTTTTAATCTGAAGCTAAATAATCCTTAATCAACTTCCCCCCAAAATTAAAATGGATCTTGAAGTAAAATAAATCTTAATCAACCCTTCTCCTAAAAATGTAAAGTGGAATTTATGTTTAGTGTGTCTGTAGTGGGACCTTCCATGTTTCACACATTTTAATGGTATCTTAAAATATCAGAGAATTAGGCTGGTGAGATGGCTCAGCAGGTAAGGGCATTTGCTTTGCAAACCTGACAATCCCAGCTTAATCCCCAGACTGCAAGGTGGAAGAAGAGAACTGACTCTTGACAGCTGTACTTTCCTGATATACAATAGCACTCACAAACCACATTCAGACACTTTATAGTAATAAATAAAACTGAAGTTTAAAAAAATATATCACAAAATATGCACAATAAGAAGCACAAAATTTCAATGCAGGGGACAGCAAACATTCTGTGAAGGATCAAGTGGTTAATGGTTTCAGGATTTCAAGGCCATACAGTTTCAGTCACGCCTACTCAGCTCTGGCTGTATGCACTAAAGCAGTCAGATAATTAAAAAATAAGTGGGTAGGACTGTGTTGTGACAAAACTTTATTATGAAATCAGAATTTAGTGTAATTTCACCCATCATAAGGGATCCTTCATTTTGTTGTATTTAAGTACTTAAAAATATAAGAGATACATTTCTACATCATGGGACAGATAAATATGAATGAAAGATAAGAATAAGCCCAAGCTTGGAGTTACCACTCTCAACCTTAAAGTTAGTAGTTTCAACACCTGTTGCATATGCTATTAACATTATGATTCTGAAGTATTTGCCTTAAATATGATGTATATGTTTTCCTGCTGATCAATGTCAAGAGTTAATAAGATCTGCAATGTTTTACTTAGAAATGAAGAAGTGCTATGAGAAGCTACCTACTGTGTTTACAAAGTTTGGAAGTACTTAGAACCTGGCACAGATGAGACCTTATCTACAATTTCTAGCCAAGACATTAATTTGCGAATGTAAAGAAACAGATTTCTTCTGCTTCCAATTTAATTGGTTGTGAAGAGCATTCAGAGATGACAACTGGAAAGGCATGTTTCATTTACTAATAAAAAAATAACCACTTGGTATCCTGCTGCTAGAAAGCCATTGAGATTTCTATTTCTGTGACTTTATTATGGAGATAGAGAATTGAAATGTCATCCCCATAACTTAGCCAATTCCATTTGCAGGGCTCCAATTTGACTTGAAAACTAATCCTGTAAATTGGAGACAGGATTATTTTTTATTTTCTCTTAGAAAATTGCACTCTTTAAAGTGTCCTAATTCTATGGCCATGAATTCTTAGACGTGATCATAGCACGAAGAACTTAGTATACTCTGGACTTCTCTAGAACATTGTAACTAAATTTCCAGTTTCGAAGGTACATG
>JADRCD010035990.1:0-22354 GCA_019843815.1 Montemys delectorum
AAAAAAAAAAGGGAAAAAAAAAAGGCTGGAGAGATGGCCCAGAGGTTAAGATGGCTGCTCTTCCAGAGGTCCTGAGTTCAATTCCCAGCAACCACATGATGCCTCACAACCATCTACAATGGGATCTGATGCCCTCTTCTGGTATGTCTGAAGGCAGTGACAGAGTACTCATATACATAAAATATATAAATATTTTTTTAAAAAAAAATTATGAAAAGGAAAACTGAACTGTTAGAAGCAAGTTCCACAGCTGCCTTGGCTTTCTACATGCTCCTAATACTCAAATTTGGTAAATCATAGTAGAAGCTTTGGAACTGAAATGGTACTGGGGAATTCTATTCCTTTTCAGACTTCTTAAAATTGGATTGTTCCTGGAAAAACAATGGACACAAAAGTCTGCAATAAAAGTATGTGTAGGATAGAGTTGTTACCACAGCAAATGTGCAATGGCCATGTATCACACCCACTCCAGGAAGAAGGCCAAATCTGGATCATCGTTGTGACTAATCTTGATTGTCAACTTGACCAGATCTAGAATCAACCAGCAGCCAAGCCAGAAGGCGCACCTAAGAGAGATTTTCCCTATTAGTTTAGTTAAAATGCAAAGACACATCCTAAATGTGGATGAGACCTTCTGTTGGCAGCTCAGGCTCGATAGATGCCCCAGTATAGGGGAATCGAGGATAGGGAGGTGGGAGTGGGAACACCCTAACAGAAGCAGGGTGAGGGAGGATGTGATAGGGGGCTTCCGGGAGGGAGGGAAACTGGGAAAGGGGATAACATTTGAAATGTAAATAAAGAAAATATCCAATAAAAAAAATCTTCTCAGATAAATAGTAAAGAACTATCAACTGAAAAACCAAAGGAAAACAGGAAAAGCATTTGCTTTCTGCCTGCTTGCCTTCACATGATGCAGGGAAGCTCCTCTAAGCTGGTTGCATTTTGCTGTGACTGCTGCTGCCATTCTTCAGTGACATGACTCAAGTCCATGTTGAAGGAACTCCAACTTCTTCCACACTGCCCAGCTGCTTAGTTGGCCAGGTACTAGTCATAATCCTATAATAATAATAATAATAATAATAATAATAATAATAATAATAATAATAATAATAATAATATAATGATGATGATGCTAGAGCACAAAGCAAGACACTAAAATGATAGATGGGAGTTGCAGATGCTGAATTCCAATAAACTGCAAAACAAAAAAAAAAGCAAACAAAATTCAAAATTATTCGATTAACCTTAAAGAGTTGTTACACAGGTCTTACTACACTTACTGTGTCTTTTTTTTTTTTTTATGTTAGTGAAGATCAGTGTAGGTCCTTGAACAGTGCTAGACAGTAAGTGCTCTACCTCTGAACTATGCCTCCAGCCTTCTTTTTTTTTTCATTTCCATGCATCTGTGAGATCCTAGTTATAGCCATTCATTTGTCATCCCTCCCTCAGCAAATACTCCTGCCTAGACTGTGCCTTCTTCTTTAAAATATATTTGAACTACCACCTATCCTTGGAGGCTTCTCTTTTGACACCAGGCTCCTCCTCTTTCTAGCACCCACTAGCGGCACTCCTTTCCAATGCTCATCACACTTGGGTAGACACTATTGCTCATCTCTTTCTTTTTATACCCCCTTGCCAAGTTCTTAATTAAGAACTGGCTTTGCTACTTGTTCCCAAGTTACCTTCTAGGTCTCTTCTGTAGTGTGATAAATCTGCAGAGAAGTGGGACTGCTTCTCTATGTTGTACACACACATTGTATCTTTGCCAGAAGCGAAATACACAGTAAGCCAGTTTTTTTTTTTAAAAAAAAAATACACACACCAAAATACAGCATCAAGTGAATGCTCAGTGAAAAATAACAAAGCATTCAGTTTTGCAACAATACATCTTAATAAGCAAAAGAAAACATCTATGATAATTTATTACACATGTGTTTTAGTGTAGCATTTGACTGCTGATAAGCCCATTTCATCAATTAGTGTACTTCCTGGAGAAGAAATGTCAGTGGCATTTTTCCTAGTCACAATTATCTGATTCATGTAGATTGTCCTTCACTTTAATCAGAAGATGAAAGATTCAATATCATCCAAACATAGCTATCTATTTGTCAAATATTAATCATATGCTATATCTGAGCATGGTTTGGGGTATAGGAAAATATTAATAGACTAAAGCTTATATTCTGGGGAGAAGAAGATTAAAATAAGTATATGAGGAAATAAACTAACATAAATGTTATCAGATTAATGAGTTGGTCCCTCTTGAATAAGAAACTTTAAAGAGATGTTCAGAAGACAGCAGCCAGGACTGGTGTGCCGGCCTATAGTCCTAGCTACTTCAGAAGCTGAGGAAAGAAAATCTTGAGTTAAAGGCCTAACTTGACCACAAAATAACTTGAAATTCAGCCTGGGCAAACTGTCAGACTCTTTAAGTGAGAGACATAAATAAAACATAAAATGGTTAGAGAATAGAATTCACTGGCCAAGTGCTTCCCTAGTTTGTATGAGGCCCTGCCTGGGGATTTCATAACCAGGAACAAGGTGGGGGGCGATAAAATTAAAAACAGGAAAAAGCAAATGGTAGTTGTTAAAAACCAGGACTTCTAGCTAGGCATATCTGCCCTGTAATCTGAGCTCTGGGATGATCAATGGATTAGGAACATGTATTCAAGACCTTCCTGGGTTTCATAACAAAAATAACAACAAAATAAAAACTTACCGAACTTTAAAACTAAACAAAACTGAATTCAAATTCATTTCTACCACCTATTGTGTGTTTTTGAACAAATTATGTAACTTCCCTTAGCCAACTGGCTCATCTCTAAGGAAATGAAAGGTCTCTCTACCTTGAGAGTTACATCATTCATAAAAAATATTTAACATGGTATAGATACAGAGTAGGCAAATAAGGCATAGTAGATATTATGATTATGGTGATATATTGAAACTAATGAATAAATTTTTCTGAATGATTATTTCAAAATAAGATTTCCTTGCATAATAGTATATGATATGAAAAATACATCTTTCACTCTACACATACAAATATAGAAAATCCTAAAAAGATTGTTCAACCCAAACCCCTGCTTCTGAAAGTAAAATTCCCATCACCACCACAGAGGCCACCATGGCTGCCTGGCGTCTGTCTGATGAAGACTCACTGGTGGAGACTTCCAGCCTGAAAATTACCCTCATTCAGCTCAAGGTATGCACCTTTCTCTTAGATGCTTGAGAACAAAAGCCTACTCTGTTGTTTCAATTTGGAACTATATTGAAGATTCACATTAACTCTTCCTTGCTTCCCTCACTGCCTCACAAAGGAAACTTATTCTCCATAAGTATGCTCCCCAATGTCCTTTCAAAAACCTGCTTCCCAGCAAACCTGAATCAAGTATGGGTAAGACACTGTCTTGAACAGGGTTGGCAAACATCACTGTAAACAGCCAGATTGTAAAAAGAAATATTAGGCTTTGTTGCACCGTATGTTCTCGACCATGTCTGTTCAACAATTCTTATGTAAAAGCAGCCACAGATTATACAAAATATAAACAAACAAATAAATAAAATCTAGTGGGCAGCGTGGGATATGTTATAGAACTTGCCTATCATGAATAAGGCCATGAATTCCATCCCCAGCACTGCCAATAAACAAATTAATTAATTAATTAAGAAAGAAAGAAAGAAAGAAAGAAAGTCTAGTTATATACAGTGAATTTCAATTTTAAATTTCATATGATTTTCACATGCTTTAAAATATTTTGACTTAAGCTTTTTGGGTTTTAAAACCATATTAAAATTAAAAATAATAAAACAGGCCGAGTGATATGGTGGTATATGCCCTTAATCCTCCTAGCATATGGGAGGTACAGGCGGACAGATCTCTTTGTGTTAGGCACCAGCCTGGTCTATGTAGGAAATTCCAGGACAGCTAGAGCTACACAATAAAGAGGCTCTCCTTCAAGAAAAAAAAAAAAAGGAAAAAAAGGAAAAAAAAGAAAAAGGAAAGGAAAAGAAAGAAAAGAGAAAAAGAAAACCTATCCTTAGCTCACAAGAGTCTAAAGCTAGCATAAAGTTATATTTGACCAATGGCTCATAGTTTTCTAATTCCTGAGCTGAATAAAAGATTAACACAATAATGCACATGCACAGCTACTGTTTTAGTAAACAAATGTACAGAAATTGAAATTATGGACTCCTCGGTCTTATATGAAGCATACAGAAGACCTTTTTCTGGCTCCAGGTCAGAAGAACATATGAAAAAGGAAAATGGGGGGGGGAGTATTCATAATTCCTTTTGAACATCACAGCACTATGAAAACCACACTCAGTAAAATAAAACAAAATGCTTCAATGTTCAGTCAGAGGTTTTCTGTTAAAAAAAAAAAAAGTGCCATCTCTATCACTAAATAGAATTAGGAGATTTAAGTCAGGGTCTCGTGGCTGCACCTTTTCATTTAAAATAAAAACACATCCAGATTTGATGGTACATACCGACAATACCAGCACTTGTGGGATAGAATCAGGAGGATGAGGAATTCAAGATCATTCCTATGTAAGGATTGCAAAACCAGCCTGAGCTAATTGAACCTTGTTGCAAAAATAAATGTATAAACAATTGAGATTTCTTTGTCATTCATTTAATATTTACAAAGAGTATAGCTAAATGACATACTGATATAGCATAGAGGAAAAAAGACACAAGCTTATACTTGGAAAAATGCCAGTACACCTGAATTTAACAACCTTCTTGTAGTCTATGTCTTTCCAGAAGAAACATCCTAGACAAATGAATATAAATAGGAAACAGGTGTTTAATTCCTAATTCTCAAGTCCGTCGACTTTCTAGTTTGCCATCGTGTTTCCTTTTGTTCCTAATTTGGCTTATCTTCCAGTTTCAGTAATTCTAAAATTAAATCACAATACCCTCCTTCTCTCTGTGATCATTTTTATTTTTGCTCTGATTCTGTATTAAATGGTTGCCCTTGAAACCATTCTTTTGGTTCCTCTTCCTGTATCCCTTCAGTATGTGATTTCTCAAACTCTCCTTTACTAGTCGTTAATTCCCTTCCATAATTCCCTCCATCACATCCTCTGATCAAATGAATACAGTATTTCCTTGGGATTGATAGGCATAAGGGGAGCTGACAGGAGTCTTCTCTATGGAGTTATATTGCTATACTGAGAAATATGAAGACTAGGGGTGCTGATCTCAGATGATACCAACTGCAGTAGGTGGCTAATAACTATGTCCTTGACTTTTGAAGTGTCCAGGTTCTTCTCTTTAGAAACTTGAAGACTAATTTGATCTACATTTGTCATGATGAATTCCGATGCCAGAATCTGGGTAGGAGAACTGTCATGAAACACAGTGTCCATAATGTATTGCTTATATAACTCCACCACCTTCTGCTCCAGGTACTCATTGAGCACTGCATTTGAAATAGGCTTCTGCATTTGCAGGCTACTTTTCTCTTTGATGCTGGTTATCCTCCAGTAGGATGAGTACCGCTGGATAGGTTTGAGGGGAAGTTCAGTGAGCTGAGTGGAAATGGAATCCTCCATGGACAAAGAAATCTCAGATGACTTTAGCAAAGGACCATCTTCAAAGCTGCTCTCAGAAGGAAAGTCTGCCATTACTGAGTTTATGGCCATCACCTGTCCCCCTGCAATATGTAAGTCATTGTAATTTTTGCAAATACTTTTACAAGAAGGTGGAACCAAGTAGGTCTCCCTGATCACATCTCTGCATATACCAACTGCCGCTAAGGTTGGACTTTCAAATACGGGATTGGTGCTTGCCTGCAGCACTGTTCTGCTCTGGCTTCTGCTGTGCTGACTCGCCCTTGCATGCACTGATGAAATAAACTTTCCAGAGGATTTGCAACTCACATAAAGACTTTGAACTTGTGTTTCATCCACAGAGGAATATGAAAGAGCAGCAACAGAACTTGTCTCTTCACCCTGGTCCTCAGCCATCGGTTCATTGTAAGATGCACAATTCCAATGAGTGTCATTCCAGTAGGTAAGTCCACAGAGATAGCCTTCTGATAGCATTCTGAAAAGAGAATTCATAAGAAATAGTGGGATAAAAGAAGGCTAGGAAAATTAATTTACAGTTGCTATATGAAAAATGAAAGATGATAAATTAATTCATTCACTCACCAGACCATCACTCACTGTATACTTGATGTATACCATGCCTATGGTATATTCTGGAGATGCAAAAATGAAAGGCTATTACTCATCCTTCTCTCATGGAAGAAAATAAACTGGATACAAATAATCCCAATATTATAATACTGGGGACTATAGCAGTGGTAGGCACAAAGGTAGCATAAAGAAAAGAACCCTAACATAGCTAAGGGCATAAAAGGAAGACTCACAAGATGTGGTTTAAAGCATGTGGCAGTGCAGCACAAGCATAAAGGGTAAATAGAAGTTGAAGCTACTGACATAAAACTATAAGAAGACGCTTTGGCATGGCCTATTCACTACAAAATAAAAGGCTGAGAAGAAATGGGATTGGGAATTGGACAAGAGAATTATGTTGTGCCCCCCCCCAAAAGAGTGGAAACATTGCTATCTGGAGAGCCACGTGGATAGTATGCTATGAGAAAAAGATTGAAGAAATATGTGGCAAATTCTACTGAAACAAGAACTGTAATGTTGCTCAATTTTAAAAGTTTCTTTCCTGGGGCCTAGACAGCAATCAGGATATAGGAGGGATTCTAAAAGTGTTTGGTAGGTTGATGAAATGATTGACAAGAATTCTGAAACTAATTTATGAATGATAAATTATGAAAGACCAATGTTTCCCCCTACCTTTTAAGGCTATGTTGGATTTTTCTTTGTATTCCTCTCACATCACAGAATATATCCTAGAAATGTCTACACTCAACTGACAAGTTTACCTCTACCCTAGTTATTAAAATTCTTTCCTGACAGTAAGCCTTCCACACCTTCCCTCCCCCTTCCATGTCTTTAGCAGTTGTCATTGAAGTCTGGGGTGGAAAGAACAAGCCAGAAACCAGCAGCTGCATTTTCTAAAAAAAGGAACACACTGGCATTCCTGGAATTTGAGCAACGGGAGACAGTGAGGAGAACTGGCAGTCTTTGATCACAAGGGCTGGGCTACTGAAACAGACCTGTCAATTTGACACTGAAAATGAAAAAGTCAAAAGAAGTATCATTGTTAAAGGTACACAACGTTATGCTTTTTCAGTTTCAGCCCTTCTTTTATATTCATACAGTTTTCCAAGTAACTAGAATGTTCCTTTTAAAAACTGTACAAAGATGTTATAAGTATCTGTATTTTTGGAATTATCTCCAAAGTATATTCATCAGATTCACCAGTTGCTTAAATGTAGGCAAAGTTAATATGCAACAGAAAGGTACAAAGCTAAGTTTTCAATGAATCTGTGAATCATAATGCTTGTATTCTTAGTATAAGGACAAAAAAGAAAATGTGATGTCAACTTTAAAGAAATACTTTCAAAGTACAGTTCTAACCGCAATAAAACTAGTTTCCAGATGAAAAGATAAATTTTAAACACATGAGAGGATAACTAGCCAGGCAACAAGATGACCATAGAGGTTCTACTGGTGCCAAAGCTACCTGCCCAACCTATCCCCACCAGGCTGTAGCATGTCATTCTGCTTACAGGCTCTATCACTGTGAATCATGGCAAAAGTTCACTGTTGACTTTTGAATTTCTATATAAATTTTAGAGAATCTTGGCAGAGATTGACCTGGACAACATAGAGAGAGTCTAAAAAACTAAAAGTAAAAATAAAAGTTGCCAGTGAGAGCCTGTCTCAAAACAAACAGGCAAACAAAACCTAAAAGTCAAGCATAGTGCTGTGTGCCCATAATCCTGGCACTTAGGAAGTTGAGGCAGAAGAATCTGGAATCTAAGCCTGATCATGTCTCATATGAATTATAAGGAAAGAGAGAGCTGAGTATACTTAAAAAATGATTTTTGAGATACTGTAACTTGAGCTTTTGAACTTCATAATCTAAAATCAAAACCATTAAGAGCTTAGGGCATAAATTTATGGATCAACATTATGAAGTCAGTAACTAAGTGCCCTGTCCAGCAAGGCTCCTGGGATGGACCTGACTAGAGTATACAGGGAAAAGACAAACACACAGAGAAACACAAATAGAAAAACTGGGGTCAGGTGGATCAGGTTTTCTAATGGAGAAACCACATCACCCCAGGAGCTTGGCTTGTTTACTATTGTGTTGGCTTGTCTTGTGTCAATGTGACATGCAGGCTAGAGTTAGCTGAATAGAGAGAACCTCAATTGAGTAAATGTCTCCATAAGATTTGTTGTAAGGAATTTTCTTAATTAGTAATTGATGAGGGAGAGTCTAGTGCATTGTGGGTGGTGCCATCCCTGGGATGGTGGTCCTGGGTTCTATAAGAAAGCAGGATGAGCAAGCCATGAGGAGCAAGCCAGAAAGCAGCATTCCTCCATAGCCTCTGCATTAACTCCTTCCTCTAGGATCCTGACTTGTTAGAGTTCCTGTCTTGACTTTCTTCAGTGATGAACAGCAATGTAAACATGTAAGCTGAATAAACCCTTTCCTCCCCAACTTGCTTTTCAGTCCTGGGGTTTTGTCACAGCAATAGAAACCCTAACTAGGACAATTACATAGAGCTGAACAGAGATTTGGCTTTATTGCGTATGGCTGAATAAGGAAGGTGGGTGATTCTGTACAGATAAAGAGGAAGGCAGTGTTTGTGGCATATAACTGAAACAAGGAGACAGATTTAGCTAATCCTAGTAGGAACAGTCTCTGTAAGGGAAAAGCCTTCAGGCTATAAATATCTGAAGGAAGAAAGCTGTGGTAGACATTTTCTGCACACACTAACAATGTTCACACTTGTACACCCAAAGATGGCTTTGCCGGTTTCTTCTGCTCCTAAGGTTAGGGTCTTTGAGTTGGCTGTGCCCATGCCAAAAACACATGTTCACTCAGGCAGGACTTTACTCACTTGGAATTTCCTTTGCTCTCCATAACCCTAACCCTAACCCTAACCATAACCCTAACCCTAACCATAACCCTAACCCTAACCCTAACCCTAACCCTAACCCTAGCCCATACCCATAGTTCCCATGGAGAAAGTGAGGAAACAGGAACTAGTTCTCTCATGCCTAGCAAGATGCAAATCAGACAGGCACATGACTCAGACAGACAGACAGTCCTGAGGCTGCCTTATCAAGTCTCCTTACAAACTGAGAAGATATTGAAAGCCTTTATACCTGAAGGACACCAACAATTGGGATAGGAAGATTGCAGACAAAACTACAAAGAGCACTAACAAGGGGCTATGTGAAGACATTGCCAAGGATATGTGTGTGATGACATGGTGAAATAAAAGCTATTCTCTACATATGCCCATTCCTATATTTTATATTATCATTACTATAGATACTGATACCTCCACAGGCTGTGTGATGAATTAATTTGATGCAACTACACAAGGACCTGAGTCCAGATCCCTAGTATCCACATAAAAGTGCTGTGAGATGAAGACAAAGCATAGGTGTGTGTGTGTGTGTGTGTGTGTGTGTGTTTCGATCTCTCAAATTGTTGCTAGAAATCCCCTACAAGGCACTAATATCCAACATACCTAACAAATTCAAAAGGAAGTAAACCCAAGAACAACAAATAATCCAATCAATAAATGTGCGAGTGGCAGGCAGTGGGCGCACATTCCTTTAATTCTAGCACTCGGGAGGTAGACTCAGGCAGATCTCTTTGAGTTCAAGAACAGCCTGGTCTACAGAGCAAGTTTCAGGACAAATGGGGCTACATGGAAGAACCCTGCCTTGAAAAACAAAGAAACAAATGTAGAAGTGGGGCTAGAGAGATAGCTCACAACCATCTATAATGGGATTCAATGCCCTCTTCTGGTATGTCTGAAGACAGCTCCAGTGTACTCATATACATAAAATAAATAATTCTTTAAAAAGAATGTACAAGTCCAAAAGAACAGACAGTTACCAAAGGAAGGACAACATTGTTAACCATCGGGGAAATGCAAATTCAAACTGCTTTGAAATTCTTTGATATCCTAGCCAGAATGGCTCTCATCAAGATATCAAACAACAAATACTGCCAAGGGTTTGGGTAAAGAAGAAGCATCTGTGAAAGGCTAATATTGATTGCTGATTTGCCAGGAGCTTGAATTACTTAAAAGACAACCTTCTGAGAATGTGTATTTGTCTGAATTAGGTTAGCTTCTGGGAACACCTGTGGGGCTTATCTAGATTAGGTTAACTGACATAGGAAGACCCATTTTAACTGTGGGTGCCATCCTGGAGTAAACTCAAACGGAAAGAGCAAGCTGGGCCCTAAATATCCATGATTCTCTGTATCCTGACTGCAGACAAAATGAGAGCAGCTACCTCCTGCTTCTCTCCTGCTCCTGCTGCCAAGACTTTCCCACCATGATGATGCACTAAAACCTTGAACCATGTGCCAGAATACATCCATTCTCCCTTAAGTTGCTTTTGTCAAGACATTCTGGCACAGCAACAATACAAGTCACTAATGCAGAATCTGAGCTGGTACAGCTACTCAAGACAGAGGTTCATTTAAAAACTAAAATAAGATTACCATATGATCCAACTGCAGCACTCCTGTAACATACACCTGAAGACCTCTATATCAACATACCCATATAGATACTTGAACATTCATAGTTATACTGTCCTGTTCACAATGGCCAAGATATGGGGTCATGTGTGTGAATATCCATTAACAGATAAATGGATTGAGGAAATAGTGTGTGTGAGTATAAGAGAGTTTTACTCAGCTATAAAGAATGACAACTTGATACAGGAAATGAGTGGAAGTGAAGAACATTATACGAAGCGAAATAGATTCAGAAAGATGAGTCATTTTCTTATATAGATTTAAATTACACACACAGAGAGAGAGGGAGATAGAGAAAGAACATGTAAGTAGAGATGTGGGAAATATGACTAAAGGCAGAAGGGGAAGCCAGAGACAGTAACGGATTACATGTTTGGGAGAGGAAGGAGATAACCAAGTGAAGCGGGAGGAAACTTGAAGCGATAGGGTGCATAAAACCAAAGAATAACTTTGCATATATGTGTCCTAATGAAACACATGTATTTATATGCTAAGCAGAGTATCCAGCACCTTCTTCTCTCATCCTCAGACACTAGGCACACATGTATTATGTATACATACACACAGGCACTAACTAAACTTAAAAAAAAGTTTTTAAAAAGTAGGACTGAGGAACTAACTCAATGTCACAGTACGTACTTGCCTAGCAATTGCGAAGTCCTCGGTTCAATCCAAATTTCACAAAAGTAAAAAAAAAAAATAATTTTAAAACTACAGAAAAAATATTTTAGAGTAACAAAGAAGAAACAAAAAGAAGGTGACGCTTCCTGTACAACTGGATTGCAGTGAAGGAAAGAGAGGCTGTCAAAAGTGAACTCTAATGGGCTACGAAGCACAGGACTCACTTAACAATGCAGTGGGCAGGTCAGTGGCTTCTTAGACAGGAGGGAATAGCAACACACATGAATAAGTCTCTCTTGTCACTCTCATGTTTGGCAGTGACAGACCCCAGTCTATGATGTGTTATTTTCCAGAGTCACACAGGCCTTGAAAGCTTTCTTGAAGAGCCTGCCTTTCTTTCTTTTTTTTTTTTTTTCTTCTTTTTTTTTTTTTTTTTTTGAGACAGGGTTTCTCTGTGTAGCCTTGGCTGTCCTGGAACTCACTCTGTAGACCAGGCCGGCCTCGAACTCCGAAATCCGCCTGCCTCTGTCTCCCAAGTGCTGGGATTAAGGGTGTGCGCCACCACCGCCCTGCGAGCCTGCCTGTCTTTCCCCTGTTCCTATTCAAATAGGTTCCAAATCTCCCATCGTGTATCACCCTACTCTTCGGATTCATCAGTCTGATGTGGTAGAGGTTTCTCTCAAGGTGTGGGAATATTTATGAAAAGCACTGACGATCTCTAGTGAAGAAAGCTCTAGAAGTTTGTTATGTGTGAAGAGATTTGTTAGTATCTTCCTTCTGATAGACTCTCCAGCGCTCTAGCCGAGCAGGGTACAATCCCAGCACTTGGGAGGCTCAGGCAGGAAAATCACGGAAATTAAAACCAGCCTCTGCTACAGGCTAAGACTGTCAACCACAACAACCTGCCATTCGTGGATATGAAGCCAAGTGCAAATTAGTAAAGTGAAAATTCCTCCTAGTGTCTAAGGATAGATTTATCCCCTGGTAGGGAAGAGTGAGTAATAACGTCGGAGAAATCCATTGAAAGAGAAAAGGCAGAAAGTCTTTTGTTTAACTTCAGGTAATGTTAAGCGCTTCTAATAAAAAACAAAATCCTAAATCAAAATTGCTCCAATGTTTTAATGCTCTTTACTGCCAATATGACACCATAAATGGGCAATTAATCTCCTGTCACAGTCGAAGTTCAGGAGCACACACACACACACACACACACACACACACACAAATTGTATAAAGTTGTCTTTGGGGTCAGTGTGTATGTACAAAATGATACATAAAATTTGCATTTTCTTAAAGATATCATTATGTATACACAAGTATTTCAAAATCTTTAACAAATCTCTTCTGGTCCAAAACATTTAAGATCAAGAATTCCCAACCTGACATTCAAGGAAGTTTTCAGAGTGTGTTGAAGTCTAACAGTAAAGCTTAAGATGAATGAACTTTCGTGAGTTGACAGACTGTAGCTAAGGCTACAAGCTAGGAGACTGCTGGATTCATTCTCCACCTGACATAGGAGCTGAGATAGAGGCAACAGGCAAGCAGAGAAATAAATAGGAGGGACCAAGAACCAAGCATGGCAGAGCACTCCCATATTCCTAGCACTTGGAATATAAAAGCAGGTGGATCACAAACTCAATGTCAATTTTGGTTCCATAGCAAATATGAAGCCAGGCCGAACTACATGATACTGCCTTAAAACGAAAATAAAAATAAATCAACAAAAGCTCTTAAGTGTGGGAATGATGGTGAAAAGGGAGCCTGAAATAACTTTGGATCCAGGTTTGGTGGCTGAGTCCTATAACCCTAGCAGGGGGAAGATTGGTGTGAGTTTGATGCTTGCTTAGGTGAATGTAGCAAAAACCAGCTTCAATAACATAAGCAGCACCTTTGAGTCTGGATATTTTGAGGTACTGCACTGGTGCTGTCAAAAATGGGACTGGGGGCCTGTTTAGCTTTGTTCCTCTTAAGCCTATAAGAGATGGGATATCTGAGTACAAATATCCGCTTCTAGGGAATGCCAGTATGATGAAGTATATCCAAAAGGCTAGCACTTGAGAGACAAACACAGGAGGAGGCCAGCTTCGTCTCTCTGCTGTGATCCAGACTAGCCAGGACTCCATTGAGAGACTATGTCTGAAATGACAGAGGGCGAGGCAGAAGGAGGGAGATTGATTCCACCAGAGAGGTAAGTTACTACTTAATAAATTTACTCAATAATAAAATCAGCTTCCAAAATGAGGAAGTCAGGGGCCTCAGAAACTTTCTGGTATTTGTAATAATGCCCCATAATGCACACCACATTGCCTTGTCACAGATCTTTGTAAAGTCTGCAGGAGTTTCAGAAGTGCAAAATAGATCCCATTTTAGTTTCAGGTGTTAAAATTGAGCAGCTTTGGAACAATGCATCCAACGTTCCGAGGCACTCAGACACTATCCGTCAGAAAACAGAATTTATCTAACTTTTCAGACACTCGGCTGTTTGTGTGTAAAGTGAGTATTCCATTATCTCTAGAGTGTCCTGACTATTGCCTGAATTTAGGAAGAGGGCTAGTAGATTTACCCAAAATCTGATGTTTCTGAAAACTGACAGCAGAGGGCAGCAGAAAGCACAGCACAGAGCTTTCTGAAAGAGTTATGAAGCTGTGCAGAATAACACTGCACAGAAATTACAAACAGAAATATACAAAGACAATTGGTTTGAGCTGCACTTTACAGCCCAATCCTATAATACCAGCACTCTGAAAACTGACACAGGAACACAGCTGTGAGTTTGAGGCCAACTTAGGCTACATAGCAAGAACCTGAACAAAAAGGGGCTGCAGGTAATGCTGGTAAGACAGTTCATTAGGTGAAAGCATTTGCTGAAAAGCCTGATGACTTCACTTTGATCCACAGAACCCACTTGATAGAAGGTGAAAAACGACTTTGGCAAGTTTTCTTCTGAGCTCCGCATAAGTGCCATTATATGAACACACAAATAAATAATAGATAAATGTAAGTTAGTTTTTAAAAATTATTTCATCTTATAACCACAATTTAATGCACCACTAGAAGTGTTATGTATTACAGAATCCTTAAAAAAGTCACAAAACAGAGAATGAAAGCTTCCTGGGATTATTTTAGTTTGTTTCTAGCATTTTTCTTAATAATTTTTATTGCCTATAAAATGTAAAAAAAAATCTATCATAATATCTCAAAGACATAATTTTATTTGAGTCACTGAACATAATGGATTAAGTTGTTCATATACTTTATTGTTTGAAGTTTTATTTCTTAGAGAAGCTTGTTTTCTCTCTCTCTCTCTCTCTCTCTCTCTCTCTCGTGTGTGTGTGTGTGTGTGTGTGTGTGTGTGTGTGTGTGTGTTTAGATTCTATCACTGGGTAAGTGTGAAAAGAAGACATTCAAGGACATCTGCTGATTAGATGTTCTAGGCAAATTTAGCCTACATTAATCATTACCAGACAGTGGCATACCAAAATTAGCCTGGTTTGCAAGTTCATAAACGAGAAGTATGGGCTAAAGTACAGTACTTTGTTCAATCATTTACTTGGTTTTCTGGAGAAATTTCAACATAAATTCTTTCTTCTAGATCTCTATGTGTGTGTATGTGTGTATACATTTATCATGAAACTCTTGTTATAACTTCTGTATATAGACATACATTTGACTTATACTCTAGAACAGAAACACAGGATCAAAGAGAAAACCTAGTGATAGCACATGTCTAATCCCAGTACTAGGGAACCAGAAAAAAGAGGATCAAAGATTTAAGGCCAGATTTGTCTACAAATTCTAAGCCAGCTAGGATTACATAATGAGAACCTTTATAAACTACAAAAGAAAAACAAAGCAAAAAGAACTAAAGATAAGGAACTTTGTAAAGGGGAATCTAAAAACATGTCTGTTAAGGATAGCAAACATTTAAGGTATTATAGGTCATACAGTGTCTGTTGCAACTCTGCTATCATAGAGGAAAAACAGACATAGGCAACATGCAAACAAACTGTTATGGCTGTGTTCCAATTAAACTTTATTTACAAAAACAGAGTCCTGGTCTGTGATTTGCTTAACCTTGACCTTAATCAACTACTGTGTGTAGTAGCATATTCCCAACACTTGAAGAATTGCTCACTTCAAAGTTAGTCTGGGCTAAGTTATGGTAAGTTTCAGGCTAGCTTGTGCTTCAAAATAAGACCCTGTCTTAAAAATACAAAACAACAAGCAAACCGAAGGCAGACACAGAAGGACTTGGTGGAACATAACCTGACCCTGTGCATTGGAAATTTGAGGCTGAAGATCATGAGTTCAGAACCAGCATGGACTTAATATAGAGACCTGATCTCAAAAGAGAGAGAAAGAGAGAGGGAGGAGGGAAGAGAAGGAAAGAAAAGAAAAGGAAGTTACAGAGGAAAAAAAAAACAGGAAAAGAAAGGGAAAAGGAAAATGCAGATAGAGTAAATTGGATCAGATATCATAACAACTCCTCTTTGGTTGCTTTCTCTATTTGACTTCTAATCTTTCAACAATATTGGACATGAAATATTATTATAGCTGTCAAATGAGGAACTGACAAGGTGATAGACATGACTATAAAAATGTCTGTTTGAAGGAAAGAATGGAAGGAGCAGGAGTAGTAGCAGGGCAATCCATGGACGTTATGGGAAGATATCATCAACGTACATAATATACATCAATGACAAAGTCAAAATAAATTGCATTAGTATATGGACTATATAGACTATTTAATTAAAACAATATATGTTAATAAAAAGTGTATGACGGGAAAACTGCCCTTCCTAAGGTCATTCAGCTACTGTCTACTGAAAGCAAGGCTGAAGCCCATGTTCATAAATTCCAAAGCCTGTATTCAGAACACATTGTTCTGCTGCATAGTTGAAAGTAGTTAATATCACACAGTTATAATGCCAAGCACCAATGTTCTTCCAAGCAAATGGCATCATCCCTGACTTCAGTTAATAACAACACTAGCCAAGTAAAAGGAAAAAGAAGTAGTGAAGTCTATACTTTGTATGTCAAAGCTCATTGATAAACAACTTATCCTCCATCTTTGAATACAACAATATTAACATTTTCCTTAACTAGTTCCAATACTATAGCCTAGTATTTCATTAGTCTTGATTTTACAACTACCTTCCACAGGTAATTTAATTTTACCAATGTACTATGTACACATCAACCAAACATCGAAATATGTCAGGCCCCTGTGATGCATGGTCTGTCTGCTTAACCTCATCTCTGCCTGTTCACAACAGAACTGAAGACCCTGGCTGTGCTGAGCCTATCCCTGATCCACCTATCCTAATTATCATCCTAGGGATAATTTATTCCTCTGTCCTGAGAGTATAGGCTCTGTAGTTATCCCTGGCCTATCTCCCATGATTTTTGGGTCTCACCTCAAACATTTAACACTTCAGAGACTCTCTCTTCCTAAACTAGAAAAGGATTCTACATTCATCTCTTCCTTATTTCAAGATAGTTACCAGGATTACGTGGGATGTTAATAAAAACCCAACCAATACCATAATCACTAAAATAATTGAAGTTGTGTGTAAGAAAAGAGTAGAGGCAATAGCAAAGAGAGAGATTGCCAATTGGTGTGGAAGGGAGGCATTTGGAACGGTAGTGAGCTAGAATATATCTTGTCTCTTGGAGAATACTTTCAGTAAGGACAAGCTAAGACACTGGAAAAGGCTGTACTAAGATGGGTACAAAGGACAACTCCAGTAACCACACACAAATAGAGGCAGTGAGCTGGAACCACCACCCAACTTTGTGTTGTATAATCTGGTAGGAAAAAAAATCAAAGTAAAATGTTGAATGCTACTTCATAGATGATTTTGGGCTAGTGCTCCCATTTGCCATCAAGTCTGCTAGTATAAATTTATCACAGCTGTGTGTTATAGAATACACTTGTAATCCCAGCATTCAGTAGTCAGAGATAAGAGAATCAAGAGCCATTTTTGATTTCATAGTGATCTTGAGACTAGCATGGGTTGTAAGAGCTTTTCTCAAAATAATAAGAAGAAACAGTAGCCTTTAGACAGTGGTGACAATTTCATCTGTATCAACATCTATGAACTTCTTTCATTGTAGTAAATCCTTTATGATAATAAATGCTGATTTTTTTTCTTGTCTTGTCACTATGTGCAATATTGGATCTGTGTCTATGAATTTTTTACAGGCCAGATTTTGAGCAGCAAACTTACTAGAATACAGCTATTATTAGATTTAATTTTGGTGTTAAGGGTGCAGGGTCTCATATGGCCCAGGCTGGCATGAAGCTCATTACACAGTCAAGAACAGTCTTGAACTTCTGATCGTCCTGCCTCCACCTCCCAAATGTTAGGATAAGAGACGTGCACTATCAGGAGTGATAACACTCACTTGTAATCCTAACACTGAGAAAGCTGGGGCAGAAGGATCAAAAGCTTAGCCATACCATGTAATGAGCTTGAAGCCAGCCTGACTTCATGAGACTCTGTCCCAAAAGCTCAGGAAATAAAACCTAGATAAAATAGCTGTTCCTTCTGGACATGGTGGCACACATCTATAATCCTAGCACTGAAGCGGGAAAGGGCAAGGAGCACTGTTTCAGATTCTAAGCCAGTCTAAGCCAGTCTAGTCTATATAGCAAGTGCCAGGTCAGACAGGGCTATAGAAACAGGCTGTTTCAAAAGCAAGCAAACAAACAAACAAAATATAAACTCTATTCTTTAGGGCTAGAGATAATTAATAACTTAAATCATATATTTTAGATTATATCCTGAATAGTTCATTTCACTTGTCCATATTTCTTTTGTATTATTAATGTGTGTGCAGATATATGAAGGTGCTCATGCCTGCAGAGGGTAAAGATGAAGCTTGTATGCTATTTCTCAGGCATGGAACGCCTTCTTTTGTGGGACAATGGCTCCCACTGGCCTAGAGTTCACTGAGTATGCTAGGCTGGGTGCCCAGAGAGCCCTAAGGTCTCTGCCTCACCTGTTCTGGGATTACAAGGGCACATCACCATGTCCCATTTTTATGCAGATTCTGAAAAACAAATTCAAATGCACAGCAAACAATTTATCTACTGAACCATCTTCCCAGCCTCTTATTACTATGTTTTTTCTTTTAAGTCGGCATATAAATTAATGGATTTCTTTATCACACATTCATACATATATGACACTATACTTTGTTCTTATTATTCCCCATCCCCTACTGCCTTCTCCCATCCTTTCTGCCTGCCTTTTGCTGATCCTGTTTCTCCCTCATTACCCTGTCTCTCCCCTAACACTTCCCTCTTAGGGTTTTTTCTTCCCCTCACATGACCTCTTTCTTGATTTAATACACATGACCTCTTTCTTAATACACACACACACACACACACACACACACACACACACACACACACACAGACACACACACACACACACACACACACACACCTACACAAATGAGAGAAGTTACTACAAACACCCTGATTTAATTCTTTACAGTGGAATGAAATTCCATTGTGTATATCTGCTGCATTTTCTTTAATCTGAACATTGGCTGATGGACATCTAAGCTGGTTCCATTTCTCCACATTCATAAGTAATAAAACAAGAAATAAGAATGTGCAAGTATCTCTGTGGTACACTGCCTTAGAAGACTTCAATTATATACCCAGGAGTGGGGCAGATGAGTCATATATTCTACTTTCAGTTGTTTTCTTGAAGACAGGGTCTTCAACCTATGGTGATTCATCTGTCTTGGCCTTCTAAGCTCTGGGATTACAAATATGAATCAACACCCTCGACTTCCATTTTTAGTTATTTGAAGTATCTTTATACTGACTTCCATAGTGGATTCATAGGTTTATAATCACACTAGAAGCACAGTAGGGTTCATCTGTCCCAGCATTTTTTACCAGAATTAGCTGTCTTTTTTTTCCATGATGATGATGATGATGATATAATGATAGCCTTTCTGAAAGGAGTAAGATGGATTCTCAATTCAATCTTAATTTGCATTTCCCTGACTCATTTATTTTTCAATTCCTGTTGAAAACAAAATTTGTGATTAATTATTCGTCTGCCACATATTTTTTCAAGTCAGGGTTGTATACTGGGTGTAATGATATGTGACCGCATACATTGCACTGGAGATGTCGAGGCTTCAGGACCAACCTGTACTACATAGCAAAATTGTCTGTCAAAAATAAAAGAACAAAGCAACAATCTTTTTCTATACTAATTTGACTAAATTGGTAAATAATTTTGATATCAGCTTTGCTGGTACTGTTATGTTAAAAGATAATAACTACATCCAAGAGCTTTACCTGATTATGAAATTACTTATTTCAGAATGTGTGGACGTTGGTACAGAAATATTAGTAAATATATTCTTTCATAGTTTTGATGTTTCTTTATATTCTTCCTTAGCGCTTCATATATTTGAAAAATCAAACCTTATGTGCACTTTTTAAAAATACTTTAAATATACTTTTATATAAAAGAGATTTTTTAAAAAGGAACAACTTTTCTACTTTATAAATTCATATTTCTCTTCCTTTTTTGATATAAGCTCTCATTCTGTAGCCTGGGTCAGCCTGAGACTCCCTTCATACCTCAAGCTGTCCTTGAACTCACATCAGTTGTCCTGCCTCAGCTTCCCACATTCTCAGATTACAGGCATGAGCCCACACCCTTGGCTTGATCTTACATTTTTCAGTGTCATAATTATATTATCCTTATGTAAAAGGCTGCTTATATTCTTAGAAAATATACAGTCAAGAATTTATGGATGGCATATGCAATGAAGCCAACAACATACTCTCAAAAATGTTGGAAAAAGGAGAAAGATGGAGAGAAATGAGAAATAAATGTGACAAAACAATGCACAAAATTAATGTACTTTATGAAGTTATGGATGCTCACTGTATTATCTCAAGGGAACAGAAAGAGATAATTGTTTGTTTCTTTATCTTTCTTTTTATTTAGTTTGTTTTTTGAAATGAGGCTTCTCTGTGTGGCCCTGGCTGTCCTGAAACTCACTCTGTAGACCAAGCTGGCCTTGAATTCACAGAGATCCACCTGCTTCTGCCTCCCAAGTGCTGGGATTAAAGGCCTGTGAGTTTGAGGTGTTGTTGTAGTTCTGAAGAGTATTACAAATCTGTTAAACATTCATGCCACAATAGATTGTTTTAAAAATGATTTTTATGTGAGTATGGTGGTATATGCCTCTCATCCCAGCACTGTAAAGGTAAAGGCAGGGATATCAGGCATTACAGATGTGTCAATCACTTAGGGGTTTCAAGGACAGTCCCTACTAAATGAGACTCCATCACATAAAACCAAACAAAAAAATGTTTCCACTGTGCTGTGGATGTTTACATAGCTTTCAATACTCTTTATATCTACAAAAGCTTCTCAATCTTGGAAAAAATTGTTCCAAACAGACTCATGCAAGAAATGCAGTAGAATATCAATATAAATAGTTGAACCAACCCAAGTCTGAATGCAAGCATAGACAGATGATGTGCACAGAAGGAAGGATGTTTGAGGTAAATAAAAAACAAACAAACAAAAAACCAAAACAGCTAAAACAAATTTTATGCACCCATGCATTCCCTGTCTTTAATACCAAAAAGAAGGCTTTCTTCAAATCATCCAGATAACAATTTGAAAAGCAGTATCACTGTAAACCATATTCGCTTTTACTATTTCCTGCCACATAGAACAGCACTATCACAATCTTGCTGAACTGAATCACTGAGACTGAAATTCAATGGGAATATAATATGTTTTTTTCTCTTCTCTAAGTCATCAGCACAACTGAGGTCAAGAGCGATGGTGTCCTTGCATATTCTGCTTAAGTCGTTAGGCCTTCTCATTAAAATGTAGACTCTAAGCAGTAGCAAAAAGAGAGCTAACGAAATTATAGTAAGAAAGGATTTGAAGGCTGAATACAGTAGTACTGGCTTGTTATCTCAGCAGTGAGGAGGCTGCAGCTTAAGACTGCTGCAAGTTTGTAGACATCCTAGGCTACATAGTATGATTAAGGCCATCCAAAGCTACATAAATAGACTTTGTGTCAACACACACACACACACACACTCACGGGTTGGGTGGGGCACACGTGTAGATTGTTATCAGTAACAGGCTTATTGGTGCATACCTATAATCCTAGCACTTTGGAAGTTAAAGCAGGACGTGCACAAATCACAGTCCAGTGTGCATGACCAAGGAAGAATCCATCTCAAAAAAAGAGAAAAGAAAAAAGGAGCAGTCACAGAGCTACAGCCACAGAGTTTGGCTAAGTTGCTTGCTTTTCTGAATTACTCAGAAAAGCATAATGTTTCATTCTCTTCTCTCCTACCTGTGGTCTAGGCATGCTTCTGAACATGCTTAAATCACATGGCATGACTTTCTATTCCTCCTGTCCATCTTCCTCCTTTGGTCAACTGCTCAGATTTGCAGCTTGCCTGCCCTGGGGTTTTGTTTTTAAACACTAATAAACATATCCTCCAGCTCCAACTTTTAAGAATTAATTGATTAAAGGAATTTTAAACACGTTTGACCAAATCAGCCAAATATTTCCAATTAAAACAGAACAGATTATACTGTGCCTAGTGGCTCATACCTATAATTTCAGCACATAAGTGACTGAGGTAGGAGGGTTTCTATGAATTCAATGCTAGCCTGGTCTACATAGTGAGTTTTGGATCAGCCAGGGCTACATAATAAAACCTTACCTCCGAAACAAACAAACAAACAAACAAACACAAATTGTGAGTTATTTTGAGGAACTGACTACATGAATCAAACCTTTCAGTAGGTATTATACATATAGCAGACTTTACAAATAAAATCTCTTGCTGCTATGCTACCCATAAAGCTTCAGGCTTCACTGCAGACGTGTACCTTAAAATTGTGTTACTTAGTAGGCATGCTAGATCACACCTGAAATCCCAACAGGATAGGGCTGAGGCAAATCACTGCTAGTTCAAAGTCAGTCTGGGCTACAGAGTGAGATCTTATATATAAATAAATAAATAAATAAATAAATAAATAA
>JADRCD010036012.1:0-10833 GCA_019843815.1 Montemys delectorum
ATATATATATATATATATATATATATATATATATATATGTATTTTTACATAAGGATTCTCCTTTCTAAGGAATAGATCCCATTCATTAGCACATTCATAACACTTTGGCAAGGTAGGTCTGAAATGTTCCCTTTGATTGTAGGATTATTTAGTTTTCATTGTGCCTTCTTGAGGTTCCACTTTTAATTTATACAGTTAGTTATCTTTGTCACAGCATGAGGTCTTACAGCTGAGCAAGCAGCTTTGGCACAAAGTCTGTGGCACAGGGGTTGAAGAGGGACAAAGGGAATTAAGTTGGCTGGAGGCCTGAGTACCTCAAGGGCATGTAACATGAAATCAGTTAATTTTCAGTACTTATATAGACGTTAGTCACTTCCTTTCTCTGTTTCCAAATGAAACAGGGAAATGTTGGCTGTCTGTGAACTTGTCATAGCAACAAAGAGCAATTTCATTCATCTTCCCAAGGAATAGCTTCTGCTGTGTATGTATACAGAGTGACAGAAGCTCGTTCAAATGAATATTGTTTTGGGAGCTTTGGGGCTGCTGAAAGGGAGCACAGCTGGGATTCTTCAGTGGCTAGGTGAATGAAGGCAGCCATCTGAGAAGGGTGTAAGAGCCAGCTGGAATGAAAGCACTAGCAATAGTGGCAGGAAAGATTAAAGCTTTAAGACCCTGGGAACCAATGCACACAAGCTTTCCTCTAGCTCTCTGCTGTTTAGTAGATTTCCATTGGATGTTATCCAGAAGAGATTCCAACCTATTATACACCCCTTTACAGTAATGGCTGGAGGGAGCAGTACCTAGGAAAAGCTAAAGAAATAGCAGACATAGAATTAGAACACAAGAAAAAAATGGACTGGCTTGCCTTACAGAGGTTTGACCAACTCAGCCCTTCTTTCTTAATTTTATATATCCTCACAGGACAAAAATACCTAGATTTAAGGAAACAGGTGTGTGAAATATATTGATACATTTCTCATTAATAAGTATCAATAATCATTGTACACAGATACAGATGTTTCAGTGTAAATGAAGAACAATGTGTGACAGGGGTCTTAATTCAAAATTACTTCCTAAAAATGTGCCTATTATGAATACAGTAAGTATATGCCATTCTATTTTTACAGAAGAAATTCAGTCATTCATAATTTATTATTCATTTATTTGATTAAAGTATATTTTAACATTTTCAAAGTTTAAAATTCAATGTGATAGCTTGTCTTTTATTAAATTCCAAGACTAGAGTACCTTACAATTTGAAAATTTTAGAAGTGATGGTATCATGGAATTGGAATCAAGAACATGAAAGTTCACCTCCCCCTTTCTCTCCTCTTTTTGCAAAGAAGGCTAACAATGAGAGTGAGACTGAAAACATTGGGACTTAGGCTGCCCTACAGGTTGATCATAAATAAGTATTCTATGATTAAAGAAGTACATTTAGAAGGCAAGGATTTAACATCACAGCTCAGGGATTTGGAATATATTCTAGAAGAATTAAGTATGGCCTTTGTTCCTATCTTTTTTGCAGTATTCCAGATTAGAGGGATCACCACAATAAAAAGGACAATAGTTCTTCCTGTGCAGAACAATTTTATTTGAAACAATGTATGGGAAATATCATAGATCAAGGATTGCATAAGTAGCAATGGAGTCTTGCTAGTAATGAAAATGAAGATGAAGATCAGTTCAAAAGAATAAAACTATAAAGCAAAGCATGACAAACAAAAGCCAAAACCAAGAAAAACAATTATGGACTCATGGCTCCAGCAGCATTTGTATAGTAGAGGATGGCCTAGTTGGTCATCAGTGGGAGGAGAGGCCCTTGGCCCTGTGAAGGTTCTATGCCCCAGTGTAGGAGAATGCCAGGGCCAGTAAGCAGGAGAGGGTGGGGTGGTGAGCTGGGGGGGGGGACAGGGGATTGTTTTAGTTTTTGTTTTTTTTCATTTCATTTTTTTTTGGAGGGGAACCTAGGAAAGGAGATATTGTAAATAAAGAAAACATCTAATAAAAAAATCTAAAAAAAGAAAAAGAAAAAGAAAAAAGAAAAATAATTATGGAATCATGACAAGGCTCAAAGAATGGAAAGATCCTATCCCTAAAATGGGGCACAACAACTTGGGGCAGGGAGAGTTGGCTCAGCAGATAAGAAAGACTACTACTCTTGCACAAGACTTGTATTAGGTTCTCAGCACACATGGTACACCACTTACCATTGCCTATGACTCTAGGTCTAGAGGATACAATGCCCTATTATGGCCCCAAAAGGCAACTGGACTCATGTGCACATAACCCCCTATGCACACACACATACATACACATACACACTCACACACATACACACATACAAATATTGAAAATAAAGTAAATTGTATTTTTAAAAAGAGTACAATTTCAATTGCATTAAACTGAGTAATCTTTGTCCCATGAAGATGTCAAAAACCTGCTATAAAGCAGTAAGTATGATCTAATTAAGACAAACCATCCTGATAAGAGAGATTAAGGGAAAAAGCAGAGAACTTGATTAAAATTAGTCATCTTCAGTTGTCATAGTGACTGTATATTTTTATGAAGCAATTCATTCAATAGCCTCATAAATTATAGGGTTTGGTAAAATAAATTCTAGTTACTGTTTCAGATAAGTCACTACAATTAAGAAAGAACAATAATAACCAATGAAAAATAAACATGCACAAATGCTGTAGATTCATGTCTACAAATGCTAGAACACATATTGCTGACTCTATAGGTATCTGTAGTATCCCAGGTCTTCCTGTATCAAAATGAGATAGTTATATAATACATTATCTTAAAGGTTCATTAATTCATCCACAAATTACAAAATACATGAAACTATGAAACATATACATGTAAAAGAAGGAAGTAGAATTTATTCTTGAGGAAAATAGGTACAAGACTTGAAAGCTACTTATGTAAATATAGTCAGTGAACTAAAGGAACCATAAAAGGATTTTCACTTTTAACAACTTAGAAGTGTGATGATGAGGTCTTATTTAAATGGGAGATACCAATTAATTCATTAAAATTACATAAAGAAACAAACTAAAAATTTGAAATTGACAAGATCTTCATCACATTAGAATGAAAACCTGAAATATATTCTTATAAACTATAATATAGAATAATCACTAGGTTTTTTTTAAAAAGAATAAAGTATATATACATATATACTTTAAATTGATAAGAAAATTACATTTAATAATAGGAAATATTCACTAAAGTTAAAAGAATACACTAAATCAAGATCAGGACAGAAAACTATGAAACATACAGGAAAAAATATACCTTTAAAAAGTAAGTTAATTTTACATTCAACAAAATCCAACCACATCAATAATAAAATTAAATGAAGAATTTAAACAATCTTAGAGATAAACATGTCACTAGTATTTAAGAAAAAAGACAACTCTTTGCTGTCTTTATTAGACACATATCAGACGTGTATAAGGAAAGTAAAGAAGTAAATTTGTCAGGTGAACACCAGCCAGCTTCAATGGCTATATCTCTATTATATAAAACACATTTTAAATGGGATTTCTTTCAATGAAGCAAATAAAATATGGAGAAATAAAATCAATGGGGCAATAGAAGCAAAAAAACGAAAAACAATTATGAACAATCGATGAAATGAAGAGATTTCTTCAAAAAAGTCAACAAGACTGACAAATCTTTAGCTAAACTAACTGAAAGAAGGAGACACTCAAATTAAAAGGCAGATAGATTACTATGGAATACTTAAAAGAAATGGATGGATCTCTTGATATTTGTGACCTACCAACGTTAAATAAACACTTTGAACAGCCTACAACGTTAAAGGGCACTATGCAGCCTAGCTGTAAAAGAGAAGCTGCCTTCCCCTCGCAGCTCCATTTGGCTTTCTACGTTCTACAACTCCAGTGTCTTTAGCAAGAGGGTCTTCCATCAAGACCAATGGCTCTAACCTCTATCATTTGGGTAGTGTTTAGGGCCTCCCCAGCCATTTGTAGGGAGATAGACCACACCTGGAGCTGGGATTTTTACTCACCTCTGGCTTCTAACAAGAACATGAAGAACATTATTATCCAAGAAAAAAATGCCACCATTTAAGCTTTTTATTTTTATTTTTTTAATTTTTAGTCTTTATAACACGCTAGGAGGAATCCTACTATATATACACAAATAACAGCATACTGGCTGAGCAAGTTGTACATATATATTTGTGTGTGTGTGTGTGTGTGTGTGTGTGTGTGTGTGTATGTATTACAAAAAAAAGAGAGCATGAATTTAAGAAAGAACAAGGAAGTAAATGGGAAGTTAGAAGGAGGAAAAGGAAGGGGGAGATGAAATTATATTCTAATTCCAAAATATAAAAATATAAAGAAACAAAGAACTAGAAATGTGTGTGCAAGGCTTGGAAGATGACTAAGTGGATAAAACACTTGCAACACAAGCAGGGAGACCTGAGTTCAGATCCTCAGCACCTGTACAAATGTCAGGCAGACATGCTGAGAGCTTGGATTCACAGCATTCAGAAGGCAGAGAAGGCCTTGAGGCAAACTAGCAAGACTAGCCAGATGGCCAAACTTCAGGTGTAGTGAATGACTCTTCCTGAATAAAATAAAAAGCGGCAAGTGATAATGGGAACACACAGCTTCAAACTCTGGCTTCTGTATGAATATGTACATACATGAATACACAAAATGCATGTATGCTTACACACTATGAACCTGGACATACATATGCATGAATACCATGCTAATATACACATGCAAAAACAGAATACAAATTAAATACAAATAAAAAGATAAAATAATAGATACATTGATCAATGATTACAAAAGGAAAAGACTTGAGTTATATGCCTCCATCTATAAGTTTTCTCCAAACATTTAAATAAGAATTCAATCTGGTTATTCACAAGATTATTTAAAATAGGAGAAAATGGAGTACTTTCTGGCT
The DNA here is from genome assembly GCA_019843815.1 of Montemys delectorum. Taxonomy (NCBI): domain Eukaryota; kingdom Metazoa; phylum Chordata; class Mammalia; order Rodentia; family Muridae; genus Montemys; species Montemys delectorum. The sequence continues at coordinate 4,957 of JADRCD010036012.1, forward strand.
CATTCTATGCATTCTATTACTCACTACAGAAGCTACATAAAGATATGGCAAGGAAAGGGGACTATGCCTCAGTTTTCATTCAAGTTACAAAAATCTTCACCAAATATAAGCAAATAAATTCCTAAAATATATAACAAGCATTGTACAGCATAATCAAGTGACATTTATTTTAAGAAGCCAAGGTTGCATTAAGATCTGAAAATCAAATTTAAATTATTTCATTTTATAGCATAGAAAATGGATAAAATTTATATGATCATCTTTGAAGATACAGAAAAGTCACTAGTTAGACACTAAAATGTTTAAATACAACATATATAATGTGTGTTGGGACTTCAACACATTAAAGTCACTTTCAAAACCCATTAGTTAACATTGCATATGTTGTATAAATGAGTTAAAGTTGGCCTCAGTGCATACCCTTTTTGGTGTTTACTTTATAGGAAGCTAAGAACATCAACTCAAAATTCACTAGCACTAGACACAAACTTTAACACACCCAATTGCTTTAAATACAGTCCTCAGCGGCCTATTTTTAGTCATGTAGAGCCCAACTGCTTTGCACATTCTGAACATTTACACATAACATCTGCTAGTCATAAAGCAAACCTTGTATCTATAAAAGGCTGTTCTTTGGAGATGTCTGATCCAAAGTTTTTCCACTGTCCCACTGAGTGACATTACCCAAATGTGTAAGCTACTTCTTTAATTGTCCTCACAAAATCTGTCCTGTTTTTTCTCCTCCCCTTCTGAAAAGTCGTTCTCTGCATTTGTATCAGTTATTTCAGGAAGTTTGTTCTGACACTGTGTCTCCTAAGAATGTCAGAAGCTCTGTCCATAATGACTGCCCATCTATGAGCTAAACAAGAACACTATCAAAATAAATGCTAAAGTGGACGGGGAGGGGGAGTGCAGGAGACCTCAACCACACACAAAGAATTACCAGCAACTAAAGAATGCTGACAGCTTGGAGAAAGTCTTCCCAGAGAAAAAGAGCATGCCAATTGGTTCTTCAACACCAAATTGTCAGCCCCGAAAACGCACATACTAGTAACATACTTACAGTACATGTTCTATTTAGGAATATAAATGTAAACATGTATACATATATAAACACAAAAACAATTAATGGAGAGATGGCAATGATTTTGAAAGAGACCAAGGACAGGTATGTGGGAGAGTTTGGAGGGAGGAAAAGGAAGGAGGAAATTGTGCAATTGTACTGTAATCTCAAAAAGTAAAGCAAACCCCCTGTTCTGTCTGCTCTTTCCTTGCTTATCTATGGAACTCTACTCCATTAATGGCCCCACCCATATCAGAATTAGTTTATCCTGTGAATTAATGCTTTCTGGAAGCACCCAATCAACACATCCAAATATGTGTTTTTATGGTGATTTTAAAGCCTGTTAAGTTGGAGTTGGAAAATATGCATCATAGTGAGAAACTACACTCCAAATTCAATCCTGCCATATACTCATGACTTCATTGGCCCTGAAGTCATCTGATTAAAGATTTAGTATTTTCATCTTAAGATGTAGTCCAAGACCAGTATGTTTTCTCTCTTGTTCCTTGTATTTGTTTGCTTAATATATGTGTGTGTGTGTGTGTGTGTGTGTGTGTGTGTGTGTGTGTGTATAAAAAAAAATCACCAGTAACTGGGTGGATTAAATACCATAGATATATTGTTTTTTTCCTCAGAAGTCTATTCAAGTCTGAAATAAAGGTTGCTTTCTTCTGAAAGTGACCAAAGAAAGGTCACTTCTATCTTTGCATTGTAGATGTGGCTTGGATCTTCATCTTCTGTTTCATGTGTATGCATCTGACTTCAAATTTTCTCATTAGATTAAGACAGCACTTAAATTAAATTAATATTCACCTTATTGTCATTTTAAATTTGTTTTCCCTGTAGAGACAATATGGTCACATTGTTCAACAATAGGAATTCAGATTTCAACACACAAATGTGAGGAGAAAAAATTAGCCCCTGTGTTACAATATTCATTTGAGTACTGGGAACTCTATTCAGAATCATTAGATAAGAAAGAGAGATGAATCTGAAGAGATTAAAATGTTATAATTTCAAAGCCTAATTTATAATTTGTCTTCAACAATCTTTAGTCACCCAAGCAGCCATTCCTTACCCTCCTCTAGTTCAGAACTAACATCCTAATGATAATATGAAAAAATAAAACCCTTCAGAATATGTTAACAGAAGACCTCTTTTCTAACAATGGAAGGGCTCAAGATGTTATCATGTAGCATGTGAAGCTCATTGGCCTGGCTGTAACCTGCTTAGCTGATGTAACCAAGGATCTATTATTAAATTACCATGATTTATGGTTTTATTTGTTCTACTGCCATAAAACTTCATGAAGCTTATTCCACATTGGAACATGGACCCTGGCATAAGTTAATTCCATCTTCCTGTGTCTTGGTCATTCAAATTTGACTGTGGAATAAACTGTCTCTTATTTTCTTTAATGTGTTAGCTGTGGGGGTTTTGCTTGTTTGTTTTGTCTATGTGTTTGGTTTTTGTTTGTTTGTTTGCACTGATAAAAACTTACTGTGCAGGTGTGATCCTCAATCACACACAAAGAACTACAGGCAACTAAAAAGTGCTGAAAACGCGAAAAAGAGTTTTATACATGGAAGTGCACATCAATTGTTTAATTCCAGATGATTGGCTCTGAAAACATAAATATAAATCACATATACAGACTGAGAAGGTTATATTTAGGAATATATATGCAATAATATACATCTATATATGTATTAAGGAAAATTAATGAAGAAAAAGTCCATGAATTTGGAAGAGAGCAGGATTGGTATATGGGATGGTTTGTAGGGAGGAAAATGAAAAGCAATTTAATATAATTATAATCTTAAAACAGGCAAACAAAAAGCCACACATGCTTATGCATGTCTATAACCTAGTCACTGGAGAGCCATGGACACAGGCATTTTCATGAGGTTGTGGGGGTTGGCGTCAAAGAACTAAAGTAGGAACAAGAACCTAGCAAACTCCTGGTCCCTTGATGCCTTGTCCCTTCTGGCCTCTGTTCTTGTGGAAGTGTCTGTCCATTGGCATATGCACATGTGCACATACATGCATGTGCACACACATGAGTGCACACACACACACACACACACACACACACTAAGAAAGGAGAAGAAAAAAGGCATACAGTTTCATTTCTGAATTAGAAAGGAAAGTTAATGTAGAACAAAATATATAAATTTGCATAACAGTCTAAATTTCTACCTTCACTCAACAAATTAAAAGCTATAGATCATACTTGATATGAGTTTTGATGAGGAAAACACAGAATTTAACTTCAGTTAAATTGCTTCTTTGGCAACTTGCTTCTTCCCTTTTGTAAGTCTCACAATACATCACTAGTCACTAGTTAGCTTGACTTGCCAGATCTTTTATATTTAAGTCTTAGTTATAATGATTGTAAGTATACTGTTACAAAATTTCCTATAACTGCCTACCATGTTGCAAAAGCTAGATCTCTTACATATTATGTATCTACCTAGACCCTTACTGTGTTCATCTTTATAGTAGCTATACAAACTTCCAATGTTAGTTCTACTATACATGTGGTACTTGAAAATATGAATTGCTAACTGTAATAAAGGTTTTTATAAATGTTGAAATTTTCATAAAATGATACATAAGAGCTATGTTTTAAAAATCAATTAGTAATAAATTTATAATTTACTGACCTCTGCAAGCATCTAATATAGAGATAGCACTAGTAAAATATTTGCTGAAAAGATATTAAAGAAAATTGTATCAGAATCCACATTGTGACACTAATATATCTCATTTACATTACGTACTAATGTAATTTATGCAGACAGAATAACATTACACTGTTTTGTAGAACAGAAATGATAGTGATTTACATTATACTGTGTGCCAGTTTTAAAAAATTTAAGAGGATGATTTTAATAATTAATTATACAACAGGAACTAATTGCTTGTCACAGAGTGATACGTGTTAGGAGTCCTAGATGGGAACAAAATGAATATTGTTACTGTCAAAAGTATTCACTCAGCTGCCTTACACTGAAACATAAGTGTATATAATGCAAATAATGAAGAAAAACAAGCAAATACTTTGGATATGAATTATTCAGATATTGACTTAACAATCATAAAGTTTGATTTTGTGTATATGACATCTGTATTACATAGAAAACAAAAGTCAATGTTTGTGTCCCATATTATCAAAACAATGGAATAGTCATTTAAATATACAACTATTATTTCACATTTAATTTTTTTTCTATAGATCACCAATCGCTTATTCCTACATATTCATATAGTCAATGGACAATGAAGTATTGCTCAAAATAAAGACTTGGACAATATAAATGACAAGAAATGCATTTATTCTGTGGAAGTTTACATGAAAACACAATTTAAAACAATCTCTTACTGAGAATAAAAGACTCTGAAGGCTCACATTAAAAGGGACATTTTTATCAACATCTCCAGTTCCCAAGGCTCACAGAACATTGTGGAAGAGGAGGTGGTATTTGATCACACTGTGAACTCTGAGATTGTGTTATTTACTGAAAAAGAAAAAAAAAACCAACCTATTTCTAGGTGAGATGTGGCTCAGCCCTCAGCACACACCTACCTCTAATCCCTCTGGTTGTAAAAACATACCATTTAGTATATACAGTTAATCTCAAACAATGAAGTTAATGTTAGTTTGTAAAAGGAAGCAGCCATGTTTGAAAGTGATATCTAATTGAAACAAAGTGACAAGTCAGAGAAAGACTAGGATATGACCAACTTTTTGAACTCATAGAGAGGAAAGGGAAACTACTTGAGGGGCAGTGCAGAGGAGAGGGGAACCAGTTTTACTGGGAGAGTTTTACAGAGACAGGATGAAGAGAGAACAAGTTAGAGATAGGTGAGCACAGAACAAGCCATAGAATGAGAAGGAGCCAGAAGCAATTATCAAAGTCAGTTTAAGACCAAGCAGAACAAAAAGTCAGAGGCCAAGAGAGAAGTTAGATTGAATCGGTCATCTTGGAGAGGAGTTTGAGCCAAACAGTTGATTTGACCAGTGATCTAGAGCTCAGAAAGAACAAGAAAATGTAAGTTTATTCAGCAGTAATTCTCAGATACTGAAAAACATTCTAGGCCTAGATTAGATTGTAGGGAAGCTAGAGGCTTCCAGGACTAGGTTAGCAGACTGAGAATAACAGTTCCTTTTATATGTTGGAAAGACCATAGGAACTAGAGGATGGTGATGAGTGCTGTAGACTATTATGTATTATACACATTAATTCTAATCAGGTGCAGTTATCTGAACAAGACCTATACAAGGTTAAGCCAGGCAAAATTCTGGCATACATGGCAAAGGTGTTCTTTACTATTGTCAGTGGATCACTGCTGGAGGAAAGAGAATCATTCTTCTTTGAGAGTGTGATCACTGGTTGGTCTACCATGCTTTAATGGATGGAATCACACACATGTACATATGGGAAGCACTAGTTATCTTGCACTTGGTTATCTTTGGGACTAGAACATGTTGGGGAAGTATGGTTGGTTTTGGTGGCAGAAACTGGAGGGGTATGTATAATCATATTTCATTGTGTATATGTATAAAATTCTCAAGGATCAGAACAAGATGAGGGAGCTATGATATACATGTATCTGTTTTGGTGGGCTGCGCATGATCTGTTGATTTTTGTATTGTGTCCAGTTTAGATTACTTATCATGGTGTCCATCTGCTTCATTCCGCCCTGAAAACATATCTACACAGAAAACAAAAGTAGACTCAGCAGGTTGTATTTATTAAAGATTGTATGTGTGTGTGTGTGTGTGTGTGTGTGTGTGTGTGTGTGTGTGT
>JADRCD010036028.1:0-12823 GCA_019843815.1 Montemys delectorum
GTGTGTGTGTGTGTGTGTGTGTGTGTGTGTGTGTGTGTGAAGAAGCACATAAGCAGAGCAGTCAGAATATTCATTTCCCATCACATACCTTCTCTTGAAATTTTTTCTAAAATTTCTAAAAGGGATCATAAGAATATATATTTAAAAATGGGGGCTAGAGAGACGGCTCAGTGGTTAAGAGCACCAACTACTTTTCCAGAAGTCCCAAGTTCAAATCTCAACAACTACATGGTGGCTCACAATCATCTGTAATGGAATCTGATGCCCTCTTCTGGTGTGTCTGAAGACAGCAAGACAGCAAATGTGTGCTCACATACATAAAATAATTTTTTTTTAAAAAAATGAAAAAAATAAAAAAATAAAAAAATTTGCTCTCAGTGTATGAAAAATGAAAGAAGTACAATGGTATACAAGTCTGGGAATATTATAATGAAGCCTATTGTTCTGAATGCAAAATTAAATTGGAAAAAATAATTTAAAAACTTTTTTTTTTTAAATGTATTTCTTAAAAGGATACTTGGTAACCACAGAAAAATGTAGGAGCTTTTGGTTAGCTGACTGAGTAGACCAGAGGGTGACGAGATCAATGAAATCGACAGACAGAAGTGTAGAGGACTTAGTGTCTGGGCTGGAGGTACCTCTGAAGACTAGGGTAGAGGTGAGGTTGCAGCAGTGGGCCAGAGAGTCTGCTAAAGACTTGGACATGTACTCTGCTTGAAATTCTCTCTTTACCAGCTGCTATGTATGCATCTATCTACTTCTTTGTTCCAGGACACAAGAATGTGGCTGCCTATAACCCTAACATCAGCAGGCGTCTGTGGGATGAGCTAGGGCGGGTGGATGAGAAGTAACTGGCCCTAAGACCTCTCTTTTCTGTCTTAGGACTCCGAAAACAAGGATCCTGTACATTTCTATGTCTGGAAATGTGAGGTGCCACCTTCTTGCCAGCTTCATCAACTCAGCCTCCAGACAGAGAAACTGGGAAACTCAAGATCCACAGACCGGGACCGCCGCGAGTTCCCCAGAAAAGGAGCCCGGACACATGTCCCCACAAAGTGCAGTGATGTTAGCTCCTCGGTGCTGTTTCGGGATATGAGCAGATAGCCAATGGTCTCAGGACACTGCAGATAAGCGCTTTCTATGAATGACAGGCAGACACAGGCAGGGACCGTTGAAAGGCCAGATGGGAACAGAACCAAAGACAAGACAGCCGGAAGCTGCCCTCTGACTCTGCAGGAAGACAGTAGGGGTTTTTGCATTTGGGGACAGAGGGCAGTGAATGCTGAAGCTGTTCTGAAAAGTCAGAGAGTAACAAAGAGTTCTTGGAAACTGCATAGCTAAAAGCAAAAAAAAAAAAAACCCGAAATGGTCCCACAGAGGATTGTAACACAAAGCAGAAGAAAGCATTCAGAAAATAGAGGCGTTGACAAAGGGATGGAAATCCGGAAACGAGGGGAAAATTGGAAAATTGGAAGACCCATCAGAGATAAAAGCACAAAGGGGACAAAGAAAATGCCCTGGAGACAACGCGAATGGAAGTAATCCAGGGCCACTGCCCAGAATGTAAAGGCATAGACCGTCAGATTCCCGGAAAGTGCGTAAAGAGGAAAGGAACATTCATCTGAGGACAGTCCCTTCACAGTTTTAGAATGCTAAGGGTAAAAGAGAAGAGCCTAATTTTTTTTTTTCTTTTGTAGCTGTCTTAGTTAGGGCTTTGTTGCTGTGAAGAGACACCATGGCCGAAACAACTCTGATAAAAGAAAACATTTAATTGGGTCTGACTTACAGTTTCAGAGGTTTAGTCCATGATCATCATGGCGGAAAGCATGGCCACTTGCAGGTGGACATAGCGGTAGGGAAGGATCTGAGAGTTCTACATCCTGATTCCCATGCAGCAGGAGGAAACTGTGTGTCACACTGGGTGTAGCTTTATAACTTCGAAGCCCACTTCTTCCAACAAGGCCACACCTCCTAATATCGCCACTCCCTATAACCAAACATTCAAAGACATGAGTCTATGGGGCCATACCTATCCAAACCACCACAGTAGTCCTTAGGAGTCAATTCATTCCAATGCGAGAACCCAAAATTCAATGTTGAGGGGAAAAAAAGTCATTTGATAACATGTTCTGGATAGTCCTGGGGCTATTATATTTGATGTTAATTCCGTTCTCCAGTGAGGGGTTGCAAACAAGGAATGAGTCAGCACTCAGGTGATTTCCTGGAAACCTTCTTCCCACCTTAATTTATAAAATAAAGGCTAGAGCCGGTGATTGGGCAGAGAAAGAGGGGAAGATGGAGCTGAAGGTTTTGGGATAAAAGGAGAGAGGAGACAGAGGAGGTGGAAGAAAAGCAGAGCAGAGGCATGTGGCCCGGAGAAACTGCAAGTTCTAAGGGGTCTCATAGATGGGGAAGATCTGTCCAATCTAGGCGCACAGCTTGTATTCTGCCCACGGGGTGATGAGAGTTTTGGCCTGGTGGGCTAGGAATTTGGCGCAGATAGAAACGACAAAAGGGAGTGCAGATTCTGAATGTATTTTCACAAAATTAGAATCAGGCTTATATAGTATACAGAAACAAGGCGAATGTCAGGAATCATCAAGTAGGCAGGTAGCAGTCACAAAGTCAGTAAAATCAAATAGCCAATAGTGTAAATGATTTCTTTGGAAGAACAATAGTGCTCTTCCCCGCTGGGCTATCTTGGCAGCCCTAAGCAAACTCTCTTGTGGTCAGAAGGAGGTAAGCACCAGGAGGTCCCATTCTAGCAGCTCCTGGGAATGGTTTGGCTTATAACACAAACATTAGTTCAGGAAGCTTTTCGTCTACTCTCTAGTTTGTAAAGCAATTCTGCCTTGTGTGGTACTGCTCTTAGAGTTCTAATTATGTTTACAGATAGTAATAATGTTTGACTACTACCTCTAACTCTGGAGACACCCTGTCTGATAAGGCAGCTTCCTTGTGGGAATCCGTAGGCAATAATGCCCGACCTTTATTGCTAATTCTAGGGACTCCCTGTCTGCTAAGGCAGCTTCCCTTGTAAAAATTCCAAGCTAGGAAATCAATTAGGATCATTGAAACACTGTGGAGGCCAGGAAACAATGTTAAATCTCAGTTTTAGCTATAACAAAATATTTCTTAGGGCATCTTTATGCCTGAATAAAGAAAGCACGCAGATCTCTCCACGGACTTTAGCAGAGACCAATCTGGAACACATCTGAGCTAGGAGATGTCAGTGACTGGGCTACCTCAGGAGACTGACTCCTTTTGAAGTGTACACCTCAGGTCTGGGATCAGGTTTTTAGACCTGTCCAGACACTACTGAAGTAGACGAGTTCTGCGTGACAGTATTCACAGTAATTGAGCTGCGTTTTCATTGCTGGGGCATATTTGTGTTGGAGATTCACCGCAACAATAACATAATGAACTATCACTCAAATATTAGTGAAAAATTAAAAAAAAATTGATGTTCAAGATATGACAGATGCTATTCTTTGCCCCTCAAAAGCATTTATCTCCTCTTCCCCTCACAGGATTCCAGTACTGCCCAAGTAGCAGAGAACAATTCCTTGATTTCAAGAGTATGAATAAAGTTGGATGTTTTGTTTGTTTTTGGTTTTTTTTTTTTGCTTGATTGCCTTTTTGTTTGTTTGTTTGCTTGCTTGCTTGCTTGATTGATTGATTGATTGATTGATTGATTGATTGCTTTGAGACAGTGTCTCACTTTGCATCCCTGGCTGGCCTGGCATTCACTATAGAGCCTAGGGCTTGCCTTGAGCTCAGAGTTCCACTTCCCTCTGCCTCCAAGTACCAGGAGCCACCATGTCTGGTTTTGGAATGAAGATATCTCAAAGGAATGTTTAAAACCCTCTCACTGGGTAGCAGACTATTGAATAAGTGCCCTAAAAAGCTGGAATTTCTCTAGGTATCTCATGCTGGAGAAAGGAAAAGCCTGAAGATTAGTGCCAGCAAGAGGAATGCTTGTCTCTCAAAGAAGTTTCACAGTTCTGAGAACTTGTCAGACTATCTTACATGAGAGACTGGAGCCTGGACAAAACAGTGATGGGCAGGACCACCCCTCAAACAAGTCTATGTAAACCTAAACCTCATATCAGGACCCTGAAGATGGGCCTGGGGGAGGGAGTGTCACTGGACCTCTGAATTTGTTCTTTTTCCCAATATGGTCAACTATGATTGGTGCCATTTGGCCTGTTGAGGCTTGTGGAGCCAGCAATATGGCTGCTCAGGCAAAGGATCTGTGTAATCCTGCTGGAATGCAGATATGATACCTTTATCCCTCTGGCTAGAAAACAAACACACCCTTAGTACACATCTGTAATCTCAAACAATGTAGGTAAGGTTAGTTTGTGGGAGGAAGCATTTGAGAGTGACATTTAATTGAAGGGCTGACAAAATGATGATCAGAGAAAGATTTGATAGAAGATGAGTCAGAAATATGATATGTTCAACTACCATAAAAACAGACAGGAAAGAGAGGCAACTTAGAGCAGCAAAGAAAGATAAAAAAGAGCAATTTTATAGACAGGTTGCAAGTGAAGACAGGAGGAGCCAGAGTTTCTATTCCTGCACAAATATTATGACCAAGAAGCAAGTTGGGGAGGAAAGGGTTTATTTGGCTTACTTTTACATTGCTGTTTATCACAAAGGAAGTCAGGACTGAAACTCAAGCAGTTCAGGAAGCAGGAGCTGATGCAGAGGCCATGGAGGGATGTTCCTTATTGGCTTGTTTCCCCTGGCTTGCTCAGCCTGCTCTCTTATAGAACTCAAGACTTCTAGCCCAAAGATGGCACCACCCACAAGGGGCCTTATCCCCTTGATCACTAATTGAGAAAATGCCCCACAACTGGATCTCATGGAGGCACTTCCCCAACTGAAGCTCCCTTCTCTGTGATAACTGCAGCCTGTGTCAAGTTGACACACAAAACTAGCCAGTACAATTGACCCCTTGTCAATTTGACACACAAACACATCACTATTAAGCCTCAATCCTTATGTTTTTATTTATTGTTAAGATCTAAAGTCTCACAGTCTTTACATATTAAAAGTTTAATCAATTTAAAATGTCTAATATCTTTTAAAATTTAAAGTCTCTTAACTGTGGGCTCCACTAAAATATTTTTTTTAAGAGGGAAAAATATCAGGGCACAGTTATAATTAAAAGCAAAACCAATGTCTGGGATTTAACTCACGATCTTTTGGGCTCCTCTAAGGGCTTTGGTGGCTTTTTTAGCTCTGCTCTTTGTAGTATACATTTTGTCTTTTGGGCTCTAGATGTCTGTATTCTACTGTTGCTGTTGTCCTTGGTGGTCACTGTATGGTCTTGGCATTTTTAAAACACTGCTGTAACTAGGCTTTACCACTAGCCTCTCATAGACTGTCTTTATGGTGCCAAGCCTCAACTTTTTTGCATGACCCCTTTAGTCTTGGGCCATCAATTGCAAACTGAGGCTGCACCTTTATTAATGGCCTTCCATGGCTTCTTATTGTGCCAAGCCTCAGTTGCTCTTTATGACCCCTTCGTGCTGTCAAAACCAGTACCACCTGGGTGACTTTTACACATTATTAAGTCCTGCTGCAGCACAAGGTACAACCTTGGCTATTTCTGGAACACAGCCTCTTTGTGTTCTCAGAAAACACTTTTTAGAAAATATCACCTCAGTGATATTGGTCTCTTTTTAATTATTGCTAATTTTTTAGCTCTAGCTAACTAGCATTAATAGTTCTAGTAAAGTTTTTACTTTAGTAGTTTTGGTATTTTGTTAATCACAGTTGATACTTTAGCCCCAGCTAACTAGAATCACAGTACACTCACCCAACTATAATCTGCTTAAATCAGCAAAGAACAATATTCTTAACAATTCTTTTTTTTTTTTTTTTTTTTTTTTGGCTTTTCAAGACAGGGTTTCTCTGTATAGCCCTGGCTGTCCTGAACTTACTCTGTAGACCAGGCTGGCTTTGAACTCAGAAATCCGCCTGCCTCTACCTCCCAAGTGCTGGGATTAAAGGCGTGTGCCACCACTGCCCGGCAACAATTCTTAAAATTGTTAAAACAATTCTTAAAACATTTCTGAAAATCGATTTTGTAAAAAAGTAGATTGTGGGGGCTGGCGAGATGGCTCAGTGGGTAAGAGCACTGACTGCTCTTCCAAAGGTCCTGAGTTCAAATCCCAACAACTACATGGTGGCTCACAACCACCCGTAACCACTGTCTGAAGACAGCTACAGTGTACTTATACATAATAAATCTTAAAAAAAAAAAAAAGTAGATTGTGATGGTCCATTTTCAACATGATGTGTACCTAGAGTTCATCAGAGTTAGCGATGAGCAGGAGGTCCTAGGCACCTCTCCCTCAGCTGGCAGAATAGGCTGGATTATCTCAGAAGTCAGAGGGATGGGAAGTTATAGGCAGTCTGCTAAGGGACAGAGCCTACAATCAGAAAAAGGAGGCAGTCTCAAGCTCAAGATAATTTATTAAGTAATAAATAATTATCTGAGTACTAAACCAACAAGATGGGGAGTTTGGGGAAGGGGCAAGTCCCAGCCAATGGGAGGACAGAGATTTCTCAGATTAGACCAATCTTGCAGTAAATGAGTGCACCAGCATCTTTGCCTTTTCTCTATGCTAACATCCCCATCTATGCAGGACTGCGTATTAAAGACTGTTACATCTTCACCAGGCTCTTGAATCTGTTACTTTTACTTTCAACATCATGAAATGTATATACCTCACATTTCCAGATACCAGGCACAAACGCTATGGTCTAATTAGAAATTTATATTTTATTATAATTCCATATAAGGATTTGAAAGGACACTTTGTTGAAATACCTCCTTTTGTTTGCTTAATTTTGTTGTCTTAAGACAGGAATACATGATCTTCCTAGTTTGACTTCTCCTCCTCCCCCATGCTAAGAATTAAGATGGGCACTTTGATTCTTGGCTAGAATATACATTTGATAATTTTCATTTGCGGATTTTTGCCACGCCCACTCCAGTGAAATCCCTGTCAGGCCCAAAAGCTTGACCACGGATCTGAGGTGTACAGCTTCAAAAGAAGCCAGCCTCCTGGTATTGTTGGCATCTCCTAACTTGGATGTGTTTCCAGATTTGTCCTTGCATTAGTCGATGGAAGGTCTCGAGTGCTAGGTGCCCACCAAGATATGATTTACTAATAGCTAGACAAAATTGGACATTGCTCTCTGACCTTTACCAATGTTCCAACATTTTAGCCAAACCCTGGCTTGGAATTTCGAAGGCAACGTTAACATTCAGACTAATTGCCTCCAGCATTGTTAGGGAGATAATGAAGTGGGTAGGGCAGTGAAGTTTGCTGAATGGTAGTGGATAATCCCAGGCAAGGTTAACTAAAATCCTCATTTTTTCACATAGGGGAAACCACATTAGAATTGCAGCTAATCACTCCCAGGGATTAGAAGAATGGGACCCCTGGGACTTGTCTCTGCTAGTCCAGAAGATTAGCATAGTGGGCATTGACTAAGGATGGATGGGACCTTAAGCCAAGTATGAATAAGAGAGAAAGTATTGGAGATTCTGGCCTCTACCCACCTGGCTGGCTTGCCCGCAGCCCCCTCTCCCCCAGAGCACGGGGGGTGCTGCACCTGTCCAGAGGAGATGGCTGCTGCTTTAGACCCAGTGTATTTCAGTGGCCTCAGATGTACCTTGACTGCTGAGCTGCCAGATTTTTCTTTTCTCTTTTATAATGACGGTAAAAATCTGATGCCATTTTGAGAATTATATTCAGATCCTGCACTTCCTTGTGTTGTGTCTGCCTGTCATTTTTTAATTCACCGACATCTTGCCAATCTGACCAGAACCCTGTTTCTCCCGAGGGTGGAGGGGCTGAGATTGGCTGGCCTGCGGGAGATGTTCACAAGTTATAATTGAATTGTGACAGCTTAAAAACAAAAAACAAAAAAACTCCACAAAACCTTCACTAAACCCATAGCATTGACACCCAAGCTTTATGGAGACAAAAGTTTACTTTGGGGTAGGGAAAAAGACTATGTAAAAGCGTCTGAAGCAGATTGAGGCAATGTCCCCCGATAGGGAACACTGACCACTGTGCTTTGGTTGTTTGTGAAAGGTATGGAACCTTCAGGGAGTGGAGCCTTGTTACCGGGAGTACATCACTGGAGGCGGGACTGGAGGACTTAAAGCATACTTTACTTCCTGATTCTCTGCTCCAAGGCTGGAGTGAGGCTGAAGGTCTGATCAACTCGTTTTCTGCTCCTACCACCAGGCCATGCATTAAGACAGACACTTTGTGACACACCCTGTGACAGTAATGGGAAAAGCAACACATCTTGGTCATCATACTTCAGCATAGCAACAGAAATGTAACTCTTGCCAGGCAGTGGTGGCTCATGCCTTTAATCCCAGCACTTGGGAGGCAGAGGCAGGCAGATTTCTGAGCTTGAGGCCAGCCTGGTCTACAGAGTGAGTTCCAGAACAGCCAGGGCTACACAGAGAAATCCTGTCTTGAAAAACCAAAAAAGAAAGAAAGAAAGAAAGAAAGAAAGAAAGAAAGAGAGAGAGAGAGGGAGGGAGGGAGGGAGGGAGGGAGGGAGGGAGGGAGGGAGGGAGGGAGGAAGGTAACTCTTGAGACATCCCAGTCTTGAGACCCCATCAGGAAGCTGGTCGGCATGCAACTCCCCACATTGTGATACCTTTCGAGCTGTGCCTTGACCTTGTCACCATCCAGGCAGAGACAAAAAGATTGTAAAGAGAGACAATTGTGCTGTTCAGCTGCTATACTTCCTAAACGAACCCCTAATGATAGCTACAGTGTACTCATATACATATGAGTACTCATATACACATACATATGTATGTACTCATATACATACAGTGTACTCATATACATATACATAACATACACTTTTTAAAAAATTATTTATGTGAATACACCTTCACCATCCTCAGACACACCAAAAGAGGGCATCGGATTCCATTACAGATGGTTGTGAGCCACCATGTGGTTGCTGGGAATTGAACTCAGGACCTTCGGAAGAGCAGTCAGTGCTCTTAACCTCTGAGCCATCTCTCCAGCCCTTGACCCCATTTCTTACTGTTCCCAAATGTGACCACATTAAATAAGTTCATTCTCTTCAGTGTTGCTTGTCTCTTTAAAGGCTGTAATAGAGGTGGCTGGCCAGGACTCCCTGAGCTCAGACTTGGACCCAACAATGTCAGTAAGCCTCCTAGGTGACTGCTTTATAAGAAGCAGCATTTGGTTTCATTCTAAGTTGTCAGGAGCCATAATGGGACAAGCTAATAACTAGCAGGTGATCATCCTGAAATGGCCTGCTTCAGATTATTATATAATCTGCGACAGGTGTGTCCTTATTAAGGAAGGCTGTAAGAGATTCATTTTAGGAAAGATTTCTGCTATTAATATGCTTTTCCTGTTATTATTAAACATATATAACAATCACTAAGTAATAGCACACCCCTTTGGAGCAAATCTTTGCAGATCCATGAAGATGTACTGTCTTGGAGTGCTGCTGTATAGACAAATAGATGACTTAAGTCTCAATAATGATCCTATAAGAATTCCTAAAATTGAGCCAGGTGGTGGCGGCACACGCCTTTAATTCCAGCACTTGGGAGGCAGAGGCAGGTGGATTTCTGAGTTCGAGGCCAGCCTGGTCTACAGAGTGAGTTCCAGGATAGCCAGGGCTACACAGAGAAACCCTGTCTCGAAAAACAAAACAAAACAAACAAAAAAGAATTCCTAAAATTGTATCTGTGATTATTAAGCTCTTTTATAGTGGGACTGCTATTAGGCCCTTTTCTGATAGTCAAAACTGCAATGAGAACTCTGTCAGTCTCCCAAGTGTCACCAGTTAATTGCTCTTAAATAGTAACCAGACTTTCTTGAACTCAGAGAACATTATAAGAGGTTGTAAAATAATTACCTAAAGGTCATAAAAAGGGAACTAAAGATTTATTATAGATGCTAGGACAGAAGATTAAAATATTGACTGGGTTTAGCTATACAAAACTTCACTAATAACTTAGTTATGGTTTTAAACCTTCAGTGAACCCGTGAAGCTGAGACAGGTGATGGATGTTTAGCCAGATAATTATTCCTAATGGTATGCATGTAAACATTCTCAGTTATAAACTTCTATTTCAATTTATGATTTGATTTTTGTGTGAACTTGTGATGAAATTTGTAATATGTGATCATGTATTCTTTTGGGGGGGGTTGGTTTTTTTTTTGTTTGTTTGTTTTGGGTTTTTTTTGTTTTTTTTTTTTTTTTGGTTTTTCGAGACAGTGTTTCTCTGTGTAGCCCTGGCTGTCCTGGAACTCACTCTGTAGACCAGGCTGGCCTCAAGCTCAGAAATCTGCCTGCCTCTGCCTCCCAAGTACTGGGATTAAAGGCATGCGCCACCACACCCGGCCAGTGATCATGTATTCTGAAAGATGTTTTAAGTGCTGAGGACAAAGAGAAGAGTCAGAACTGAACTGAGAAGAACGGAGGTGAGAAGAATTGAGCTGAGAGAGGAACTGAGCTGAGGAAAGTTTCTAAACAGAACACTTTTTAGACAGAACTGAAGTGAAGAACTTAGAAGTATAGGCACAGCATTGGAAGAAAAGGCACTGAGAGTTAGAGCATCGTTGTGACTTCAGAGCAGGAGGGGAGAGCAAGATTAGAAGAATGCAGAGTGGAATAACTTAGAAACTATAGGTAGCATAAAATACTAAGAGAGCAATGTGCACAATGCAGAGGGAAAGAGGAAAAGGAAGGCGCTGACTGCAGAGAGCAGAAGGAGCAGGCAGGCTTCTCCTTTCCATGGGACAGAACAGGCCCCATGGTAAGGACAAGGCAGGCTTAGTCTTCTTAAAAGGAACAAATCTTTTTTCTTACAAACATGGGTTTAATTCATTTAGCATCAAAAAGGTAGAAGCCTTTTCTTTCTCTATGTAATAAAGATTGCAGCTCATTTTTCATCCAGAATGAGTGAGTTCTTTCTGCACCAGTGCTCAGTTTTTTGCTCCAGATGCATATACAAGTATGGATGTGTGTGTATGTATGTATGTAATAGTGAGAATGTATGCATGTGTGTGTGTAAGCATGCGAGAAAACATGCAAGCTGGGCCCAACTGGGTTTGAATGGAAATGTATAAATGAGCATGCCATGCATGAATCTGTATATGAACTTACGTGAGATTATGCATATTTGATTATGTAAAAAGTTTTTCCTTCTGGGGGCTGAAGAGATGGCTCAGCAGTTAAGAGTACTGACTGCTCTTCCAAAGGTCCTGAGTTCAAGTCCCAGCAACCACATGGTGGCTCACAACCATCTGTAATGGAATCCGATGCCCTCTTCTGGTGCGTCTGAAGACAGCTACAGTGTACTATATATAACAATAGATAAATCTTTAAAAAAAAAAAGTTTTTCCTTCTACGAGTGTTCCGCTCCTGTCCTGGTTCAATAGAAGTACTACAAAACTCCCCCTAGCCCGACAAGCAGGAGGCTTCTGGACCATAGGGAAAGGGCTTTAGCCATTAACCCTAATCTCCTGCTGTTTTAGGATGAGGTGCTAAGTGCCAGAGACTGCAGTTTCTGGCCTCAGAGGATCATAGAAGGCAGGTCAGCTACAACAGCATACTAACTTACACTTAGACAAGTAAACTTTTTATTACAGAGCAACCCTAAATATCTCGTAAGACAGTGTCTTACCCCCACCGACACTCTTCCTCCTCCACTGCCTCAAGAAGAAACAAGAAAGAAGAAGCCTACACCGGGGCTGGCCCCCCGGCACCAAGTACAAATGAGTGGTGCAAGTTAACTGTGCATTGTATATGTAGACACTAACATCCGGCCAACATTACCCATGGAACTTAAGACTGTTACCTGATTCCTAAACCTATAAATTACCAGGGTAGACTGGAACCATAAGAACCCATGGCTTTATTTAAACTCTATTAAGAAAAGCCAGACCCTACAAATCATCAAACGCACCTGTTTGAGGGAGGTTCAATCCCTGCATGAAGAAGACACCTCACATCTATGCACTGTGTGTGCATCAAGGAATCCGCCAAGAGAGGACCCTAATTGCCTCTAGGACTTGAGTTCAGCATAAGTCCTGTTTCCTGAAGAGATCCACTGAATTATCAATGTTTCCGTCCACCTAGTCTTCCGTCTCAGCCTAGTCCTACGATGGTCTTTACGCTCCTGCTCTTTGTGGATTAGCTGGGAGCTACAGCTCCATTCTGCCTCCAGTGGCTCTCCAAGTCATCTCGCTGTTTCTCAGGTCAAATCTTGTGGTTGTCTTTGACACCTAAGTTCTCCCCTATGTTTTATCCACTGCACCGGGAAGCCATGTGCAGGTTTCCCCAACACATGATTCTCTCACACTTCCTTTGCCATCCCATCCTTGACTCCCCAGGGCCACCCCTGAGCCTCTTCAGCACCCTCCATTTGTGCCTTACCCCTTATAAACCGGATGGAGCAATTGCCAGAGTGATGTAATCACAATGCACAAGAAAAGCCATGTTGGCCTGGCACCCAAGACCTTCTGACATACAACAGGTTTCTTATGCTTGGGAAAGGCCATGGGCTTTGAAGCGTCCCTGAATGATGGACACCCCTTGGCCTCCCACAGATACACACCACTGCCCTGGACTCTCATGGGTTCTGGAAAGGCACCCCGTCACTTCTTTGGCTATACACACTCTAGATCACTGCTTTTCTCCAGACACACGAAGTTTGCTGTGAGGGACTGGATCCTTTGCTGTACCAGGTGTGTCTGGTCTTTTTTTTTTTTTTTTT
>JADRCD010036052.1:0-10422 GCA_019843815.1 Montemys delectorum
ATAATAATAATAATAATAATAATAATAATAATAATAATAATAATAACATGAATGTTCATTATTTCATTCCAAGACTTTTGGTAGCTTTGTTTGTTTTTTGTAATGTCAAAGTACAAGTTTATTTTTCAATAAAACTAAACTTTTTTTACTTTTACTGTGTGTGTGTGTGTGTGTGTGTGTGTGTGTGTGTGTGTGTGAACCAGAGGGAAGAGTCAGTGCCTTCCTCAGTTGTTCCCCACCTGCTCAGCTTCTTATTATGTAGATGCTGGGAGTCCAAACATATTCTGTGTTTGCATGGCAGATGCTTCCTTGCATCCATCTCCCAAGCACCTGGACATGTACAGTTCTTAATAGTATATGTACTTCTTAATGAGTTATCAAGATTTCAAAAGCACATTTTGTTTACTACCTAGAAACTGGCACTGATAATGAATGCATAGATTGGAGCTAATTTCTGTATGACTATAGCATAATTTTTCTTAAGTTTTTGTGTAATCTAGAATAGGATTCAGTACTAATCTGAAGAACTCTTTAGCATTTAGAAATGAATCAGTGATTATTTTAAAATATAAATTATATTTTAGTCTTACATTTTATTTTAGGTCTTGGTTTTGTTTTGTTTTGTTTTTCAACTGAACATTGGTTATGTTGAGCCAAACCTTTCTCTTATTGCTCCTTTCAGGTTGTGGAATGCATCGGATCCATTCTATACCAATGACAGGAGCATCTTGACTCTCTCGCCAATGGACTCATCTACTTGTTAAAGGGACAGTAGGACTTTGT
The DNA here is from genome assembly GCA_019843815.1 of Montemys delectorum. Classification (NCBI taxonomy): domain Eukaryota; kingdom Metazoa; phylum Chordata; class Mammalia; order Rodentia; family Muridae; genus Montemys; species Montemys delectorum. The sequence goes on from JADRCD010036052.1 coordinate 784, forward strand.
AGGAACAAGTTCACTTGCCCTCAGGCTTGTGGTCACCATCCAGTTGTAAAAGGCCAGTTATTTTCTGCAATCTCTGGAGGAGTTGAGACTTCCTCAGAGTCCATGGGAAACAGGCAGTGACATGGCCCCTTCTCCTTTCTCTTTAATTTGAATATTAATATATTAAAATTCGGAAATAAAGAGATAGTTAATGATCTCTTTGTCTGGTTTGTCCCTTCTGCTCAGGGGACTCCTGGTGGCTTTGCAGAGTTTGCTGAAGCCACTATACTTTAATATCAAGTTAGATAAAGGGTCGCTATTGGTTATGGGTAGTTAAGGATGAGTGTGGTTTGGGACTCTTCTATTTAAATCTGCTTCTGTAAATTATGCTAAAGATTTGCCTTGAGAAGTCTATTTTTTTTATTAGATTATATTTGAAGCTTTTCGTGGGGAAAGTTAATGTGAATATTAAGGAATTTTGGTCCGTCAGTGACCTGTGTTGTTAATCCATTTAGTGCTTTTTAAGTCACAGAGCAACTAGGAGAGCATGTTTCTAACCATGTCCTTGGCAGTGTGGGTGGTAAGCTTCTACTGACCCAGCTTCTTTAACAATGCTGTAACACAACCAGTGAAGCTAATCCTACAAGTGCAAAGGGAGTTTTGCATCTCATGTCCAAGTCAGAATTAGGGCCATTTACTAGACTTCAAATTGGTGTTTGCTAATATTTTTGTGGCCAAGTATGTAAAGTTGTAGTGTGTAAATTCAGTACCATTGTCATGTTAATTTCCTGCATCTGTCTTATCTTTTGCATGCTTCAACCTGCCTAATATATTTACATCCCAGCACACTTCCTCCTCCCCTCCTCCCATTATTACTTTCCTCCATCTTCAAAGACTCTGTTCATAGTTTTATGACAATATTGTAAAGTTTAATTGTATCAATAAAAAAACAAGTTTGGACAGTATTTAATTATTGCAAATATATTTAATTTTATAAATTGAAATATAAGCCATAAAGTCTTTCTTTGGCCCACTTAGAATTGCTCCTGACTTGCTGTAAGCCAGCCTTCAGAATAAAGGATTTTGTTAAGAATCCTGTTATTGCATGTTATCTAATTGAAAGCACCGTGCCACAATACAGTGAGTTGTGCTATGTCCCATTGTAAGGTATATTATCAGGCATGGTTATTGAATGAAAATGAAACAGAGCCTAAAATGCTAAACTTTTGCCAGCAAAAGCATTTTATCAGCAGGAAGTTATTGCGCTATGAAGGACTAATCAGACACACACTAGTCTTAATTCCTTGAATTTCAAATTCTAGTTTCCAGGTAATCTATCACTGAGACTCAGTATTATTTGTTTTATGTATAAATAATGTTTTAAGAGTTGTGGATGATTATTAAAGAACTACTCCTGCCTAGTTCTAAGCATGTGCTTCTATACACCTAAGGTCCTAGGAAGAGTACAGTGAGGCCTGGTCAGCTTCTCTTAACAAGATGGCAATTGCTCGAAGATGGTGATGCAGCTCTCCACTCCCTCCTCCTGCATGAGGGGGCTTCTGGCCTGCGCCGAGGCTCAGTCAGAAATGACAGAGTGAGAATGAAGACTGACTGTGTGTTACAGCTTGTTTGCTTATCTGTTTCACTAATGCAGGGATATTAGATTATCAGTGTTTGCTGAATATTAATTTTCATAAACATCTCCTTTTTAAAACTTAGACATTGTATTTAGGATTGTATTTAGGATAACCTACTATTCTGGAAAGACGTTAAAAGGATAATACGTATTCGTGTTGTAGAGATGAAATATTATATGCAGATTTAGTAAGATAGTTGCTAGGAAAACATCTCTCAGCTATCTTAGAGAGCATGCGTGCAGTGACATGACATTGAATAGGCAGGCTTTACTCTGTCTTATGGCCTTGATGAACACTGTCTGCTATGCTGATTGTTGACAATGGACAACAGAATCTCCAAGAGCAGAGCAGAACTAACTCCACTGGCCACCACGTGGCTCAGCATTGCTTGGGGGCAATTTTGAGCATTCATCACTTTTATTTACTTAAGAAGACATTCATAAACGAAGACATTCATAAACGTGCATCCCCAGCCTGTATTCTACATAATAATGAATAGTGTTGGGCTCAGTATCTGACTGTTTGCCTAATGTGTTTGAAAATCCAGATTCCATTCCCACCGCCACAGTAAAGAAGTCAGACGTCCACTGCTCGCTCATTCTCCTTTGTAGCTTAGAATGATGCTTTGAAAGGAAGACTGTTTCATACTTTTAAGAACATGATTTTCTTGCATTCACTTAAGAAAGTAATTAGTTGCGGCTTTGTTTTGTTTTTGTAGTATTCTGGTACTAATTTCATATGCTAAAATTTTACTATAGAATGCCAGAAGAGCTCCCCCTTGCATATTCTTTCAAATTCTTTGGCAGTTCAGTGTTGATAACGAACTTCTTTTACCTGTCATAGGAGACTGTGATGCTAAACATGTTACTGTTAGTTTGCCAATGGCCTCAAATCTGTTTGCCTCATCTGAAGGCTGTGGAGCTGAAGATGACAAGTGCCACATTCGTTGGCACAGTTGCCAGTGAGCACCCAGCGTTAATACTGCAGGTTCACCTAGGACAGTCAGCTATGGGCCAAAGAGAACTGCAGCTAACATGTTTGCTCTAGATAAGGAATTTATAGCCATAAATTCTGTGTTGCCTCTATGTTTTCTTTGGGACTGAAGCTCTGGAGTGTAGAAAAGCTCCCAGAGTTGACCTACTCCCAGCAGTCGCTTGAAACTGTATCTGAGACAGACCACACTATAGAAAAAAAACCTGTGCTTAGTTCTATCATTGGCAATAAGATAGGTTATTTCTACTGCAGAACAGTCTGGAACTGAATGGACAGGGGTAAAGCTACTACAAATTTTACAACTGAAAGTCTTCAAAATAAGTTTGGAGCCTGGGGTAAATTCTATGCTTATGTTTATCCCAAAGAAATCAGTTTAAAATATAAGCAGATATAAGTAAACCAACCAATGAGATACATGTTATATTAATTTTGGCTTCCTTTATAGACAATTTTATTTCTACCTTAAAATGAATCATTTTCATAAAATTAACACATTATTAAGATGATGTTTGATACAAAATAACTTGAATGATACTCTGAAAAATTAAACCATCACTGATGATATATTTGTGGTGGTGACTGCTAGATTCCTGTGAGGAGTGAGCAGCAAAAGACATTGCAGCAGTGTTTAGTGTAGCTGTTAGTGTCACCTCACACTTTCCTACGTCATCAGGAACCATACTGTACTCACTGTACAGCTTTAACTTGTATACTTTATGAATTCATCAAATACATATTTTCTCATAATTGAGTGCCTCTCTATTATTTGAATTCATCCTTTGTCTACTCATCATAGCCAGCAATGCCAAGCTTGCTTCAGGTTAGTTTCCAAAATTACTCTCTGTAGAGTTAGTGGGGTCCCACATCTGTTCCGTCACTGGGCTTGGCTGCTGCAGGTAGGATGTGGGAATTTGACTGCACTTATCCCATGCCCTCACCGGCTGGTGTCAGGCTATGGGGAAGCCACTGAACACCACTGTGGGGGTTGGGGAGCACAGTCTGAGGCTCAGGACAGCCGGAGCTGGCTCAGGGGTCCCTTGCCTGCAAGGAGACTGGGGTTATCTGGTTCTCAAGCTCTTGGACACCCAGTCACCTCTGGGAGCCGTGGAAGAGCTGAGAATGGAGTGAGGGCCCATGGGCTGGGCCAGGGGGAAAGGTGGGGGCTCTGGCTGGATCCCAGAGGAAGAGTCTTTGGCTTGTTGGCAGGTTTGAGCTTGGCTTGGTCTAAGTGGTTGCCATGGCTGGGAGCACAGAGAGGCCTTCTACAGGAGATTAGACTGTGGCTCTATAGGCAAAGGCCTTCTCCATGGCTCCCCTGAGCAGATCTCGGCAAAAAGAGGCATTCCATGGTTTTAAGACATTAATTGTCATGGGGGAAAGTGGATGAGTAAAACTCATCCGCCCACTTCTCAGGGTGGGCCTGAGGTTAAATACCTTTTGTAGGGAGGAGTGTCTGGGAAGGAGAGTTTATTGGCTAAGCCTCTAGGTACCTCATTAAAATGGAGATCTGTCTTGAGTCTGTGTGACCACAGGTCATATCCTCTACCTGTGGAGGGGCTTGGGGTGTTGCTCTTATGTGGTTGAAGGCCACAAATCTATGGAGGGCTGCGGCCAGTGACAGGAGCCTGGTGCCTGGGAATCACTGAGTGTTCTAGCCTTAGCTCAACCAGGAACCAGGCTGCCTTTCATGGTCCTACAACTGTCCATGATCATATAGGAGATCATGCCTTTCATTGGCTGTATGGGGTGGGGCAGGCTTCTTTTTGAGATGGGATTTTACTCTCTAGTCCTGGCTGATCTGGAACTGGAACTTATATAGACCAGGCTGCACGTCCTCCTGTTGATAAGATGGGAGACAAGAAGCAGAATCCCTGAAAACTTGGAGGCTAGGCAGCCTAGTGTGTTCAAGAGCAAGTGTCAGAGTCCCTGTCTCAAGCAAAGTAGAAAGCAAGGCAGTTTACAGAAAACACATAGACACTAACTTAAAGGGAGAGAAATGTAAAGCAATTCCACAAAAATCAGAAACAAGCCAAGGTTGTCCACTATCTCCATACCTATTAACTATAGTACTTGAGGTCTTAGAGCAATCAAACAACTTGAAGGAGATCATAGGTATTCACACTGGAAAAGAAGATAAAATATCTTTATTTGCAGATGATATGATAGTGTACATAAGTGACCCCATAAATTTTACCTGAGAACTCCTACAGCTAATGAACCCCTTCAGCAAAGTAGCTGGATACAAAACCAGCTCACAAAAATCAGTAGTCTTCATATATATAAATAACAAATAGACTGAGAAAGAGATCAGGGAAACAACACCTTTCATAATAGCCAGAAATAATAGAAAATATTTTGAGATAACTAACCAAGCAAGTGAAAGACTTGTATGATTGCAAACCTCAAATCATTGAAGAGAGAAATTGGAGACACTATCAGAAGATGGAAAGATCTAACATGGTTATAGATCAGTAGGATTAACAGCAAACCTACCAAAAGCAGTCTACATATTCAATACAATCTCCCATCAAAAATCCAATACAATTCTTCAGAGATCTTGGAATAATAATTCCTAGCCTCATATGGAAACACACACACACACACACACACACACACACACACACACACAAGATAGCTAGCTAGAAAGATCCTGAACAATAGAAGGACTGCTAGAGTTATCACCATCCCTGATTTCACGATGTACCATGGAACTATAATAATAAAAACATCATGGTATTGGCATAAAAACAGACATAATCGAATGAAGACCCAAACATAAATCCACAGACCTGGAGATACCTGATTTTTTATGAGGAAGTCGGAAATACACTATGGAAAGAGAAAGCATCTTCAACAAATGCTATCTGCATGTAGAAGAATGCAGGTATCTACATCACCCTGCACAAAATTCAAGTTCAAGAGGATCGGAGACCTCAACATAAAGCCAGATTCTCTGTACCTAATAGAAGAAGAAGTGGGGAATAGCCTTGAATTCTTTGGCACAGGAAAAGACTTTCTAAACAATAACAATAGCACAGACACTCAGATCAATGATTACTAAGTGGAAACTGAAAGGCTTGTATAAGGCAAAAGAAATCATCAACCAGAGAAAACGTCAGCCTACAGAATGAGGAGAGATTTTTTCACCAACTCCACATCCCATAGAGGGCTAATATCCAAAATATATGAAGAACTCATGAAGCTATATACAAATAAAATCCTATTAAAAATTTGGTACATTATCTAAATAGAATTCTCTGTTTGTAAATGGCCGAGAAACAAAACATTCAACATCCTTAGCCTTTAGAGAAATGCAAATAAAAACGACTTTGAGATTTCATCTTATATCTGTCAGAATGGCTAAGATCAAAAACATAACTCATGCTGGCAAGGATGTGGAGCAAGGAGAATGCTCCTCCATTGCTGGTGGGAGTGCAAACTTGTACAACTGCTATGGAAATCAATTTGGTGGTTTCTCAGAAAACTGGAAATCACTCTGCCTCAAGACCCAGCTATGCTACTTCTAGAAATATACCCAAAAGACATTCTATTCTACCACAAAATACATGCTTAATAAAGTTCACAGCTTTATTCATAATAGCCAGAAACTGGTAACAACCTAGATGCTGCTCAACAGGTGGCTGTATACAGAAAATGTGGTACATTACACAATGGCGTATTACTTAGCTGTTATAAAAAAAAAAAAATTACGTCTTGAAATTTGCAGGCAAATGGATGCAACTAGGAAAAATCCAGAGTGACTTGACCCAGACCCAGACCCAGAAAGACTAACATGGTATATACTCACTTATAAGGGGATATTAGCTGTTAAATAAGTGATCATCATGGTGCAACCCTCAGACCAAGAAAGGCTAAGGGGTACCCTGGGAGCGGGAGATAAAATAGATTTTACAGAGGGTCTGGGTGCCAGTGGCAATGGGAACAAGAAGGATCAGGTTGGGAGGGAGGAATGGAGGGAGAGAGAATGGGGAAAGACTACTGGAATTGGGCATGGGGGTGGGGGGGCCATGCAATATGGAGACCTAGTACAGGAGAAACTCCTAGGATTCTATGAGGGTGACCCTAGCAAGGGCTCCTAGTAATGAAGGATATGCGGCCTGAACCAGCCATCTCCGTAACCAGGCAACTTCCTGTGGGTCTGAAATACCAATCCAGCTACCAGACCTACAATCTAGCCTGCCTGCAAGATGTGCTGGGGGCAATAAGGTACAGAATTTGTGGGAGTGCCCAACTAAAGCCTGGTCTAATTTGGGGCCTGACACTGCCTGACCAGGAACCAGAGTCTTGGATAGCTCAGAGACAGGAAAGAGGCAGGGGGTGGTGATAAATGATTCCTAAGGATATTCTGCTAAACTAGCATCAGTGCCTAGCCCAGTTGTCATCAGAGAGGTTTCTTCCAGCAGCTAGCTGATGGGAGGAGACACAGAGATTCACAGCCAAATATTAGGTGGAGAGAGCCTAAGCTGGACAGAACACCATTAACACAGGCACTAGGGTCAACCATTAATAAATGGGACCTTAGGAAGTGGAGAAACTTCTGTACAGCAGAGGATGCCACCATTTGGACAAACCAGCAGCCTACCAAGTGGGAAGAGATTTTCATCAGTTACACATCTGAGATATATAAGGAACTCAAAAAAACTAGGTATCAAAAAAAAAAAAAACAACCCCATTTAAAAATGGGATGCAGGTCTAAACAGAGCTATTCAAAGAAATCCAAATGACTGAAAATTTTAAAGAAATGTTCAACATCCTTAGTCATCAGTGAAACGCAAATCAAAACTACTTTGCGATTTCATTTTACACCTGTCAGAACGTCTAAGATCAATAAAAACAGGAGACAGCTCATGCTGTTGAGGATATGGAATAAGGGTGTCATGTATCACCCATTGCTGTGGAAGTACAAATGTTTAATAACCACTATGAAAATCAGAATGGTGGTTCCATAGAGAGAGAGAGAATCAATCTACCTCAGGATCCAGCCACACCACAGAGACACCACCTCAACCACATTCATCACTGTTCTTTGATAATAGCCAGAAACAACCTAGATATCCCTCAATAAATGAATGTCTAAGCAAAAAGTGGCGCATATATATAATAGGATATTACTTAGCCATTTTAAAATGACATAATGAAATTTGCTGGCAAATAGATAGAGCTAGAAAAATACATCCTGGGTGAGGTACCCAGACTCAGAAAGATAAATACGGTATGTATTCACTTATATATGGATATTGGCTGTTACGTCAGTAACTAAGCTACAATCCATAGAACCTCAGAGGTTAGGTAGAGAGTAAAGGACTAGGTATGGAGGCAACAGATAGATCTTCCTAGAAAAGAAAAATAGACTACTACTTATGGATGGTGGGTTGGGAAGCTGAAACAGGAGGGTCAACTGAGGACTGGGAGGGAAGAGAGAGACAAGGGAGGCAATATGAGGAGAGACAGGTAAAATGAAGGACCATTTGAGGGACAGTATGGAAACCTAATACAGTAGCAGCTTCCTAAAATATATACATCTATGAAGGTGACCTAAATGAAATTGCCAAATAATGAGGGAGAAAAGTGTCAGCGGGACATCTCTTGTCACCAAATGAAGCTTCCAGTACCAGGCTGGGTTACATCTAATTGAGTTGTTGCCTAAAGGTATCCCATGGGAACTCCCAAACAACACAGGCTTGCCAAGACAAACTGCTCTAGACATATCAACAGCAAGGTCCCATTGCTTAAGACAGCACCTATATAACTCAATGACCATGGAGAATTGCTGTTGTCCACACAGAATCTTCATGCCCATGTGCTAGCATCTCTGATACAGGAAATTACAGACTACTATGAGAAATGTAAACACCAACCTGAAAGGGACCATGTAGTTGTCCAGGCAGAGAAGCGAACCCAAGCAGAGATAGGAATGTGGCCAGTGATAGAGTGCTTACACAGCACGCACAAGGCCTTGGGCTGTGTCTGGCACCACAGACGTGAAAAACAACAACAGCAACAATGACAACAACCACCACAACATCTCACAAAATAGTAGGAATTATACCTGGTAGAGTTTTAATATCCAGAAATCATAAATAACTCAACTGAAAAATGGACACACTGTCAACACTAGAGCATGAAGACATGGGACATTTGGAAAGGGCCAATGTAGGACATAAAGAAAAGGCGAGACCAGATAGATGGCTAAAATCTTTTAAACATCAGTTAAGGAAGAATTAATCGCAGACATCTTTAGACTAATCCCAAAATGAAGGAGTGCTTCCAAACCCAGTAAAGAGTTTCAGAGAGGTTGACTGTTACCTGATCAATATGACACAAGCCTCGGGATGGAGATACTAGATACTGTATCCAACGGCACAGCAAAGGGTGGTACACAACGAATACAGAAACTGTTCTTGGAAGGAAAGGATGCTTCACCATGATAGGATCATGAAAGAGCTCATTAGCAGAAAGACAGATACACCATTGCTTCAATTAATACAGACAGGAGGTATAAACAGCTCACCATTTGTTAAATAAATAAATAAATAAATAAATAAATAAATAAATAAGGAAAGAACATAAGACAATTACCACAATCCAGCAAGAGGCTGTGGGAAAAAAAAAACCCAGCTAGCATCAGACTAAATGAAGGATGGAAGTCAGCTTTTCCTCCAAAATCAAAAGTAAGAGGAAGGTGTTGGACCACAGCCATTCTTTTGAAGGTCTAAACACCAGAGAAGGAAGAGTATCTGCATTTACAGATGATTTTTACATATTACTAGAAAACTCTAAATATCTTAGTCTGGGGCTGGAGAGATGGCTTTGGAGTTAAGAGAAATGGCCACTCCTTCCCTAGAGTCCCTTCCCAGGCACTGCACATGGACCTCTCCCTTCCCAGGCACTGCACATGGATCTCTCCCTTCCCAGGCACTGCACATGGACCTCTCCCTTCCCAGGCACTACACATGGATCTCTCCCTTCCCAGGCACTGCACATGGATCTCTCCCTTCCCAGGCACTGC